>JAZHYW010038681.1:0-65000 GCA_037355805.1 Ixodes ricinus | reverse complement strand
GACATAGAGCGAAACGGACGACAGACAAACTCGACCCTCTTACGTTACGTTACTGTGGTGGCGCTGCTCTCGGCAGTGCGCATGCGCGGACGCTTCACTTGGCGCGAATCTGGTTTCTGCGCAGGCGCAGTGCCCATACCCGGTGTGGGTACACGCGGGCTTGTCTGCAAGCACAGTGCGTGCGTGTATAGATCCTTTCCGAAAAGAGCTCTCTGGCCGCCGCCATTATTGCGACTGCCACTCGCCTGGGCTGTGGACGCACGGACGGCGCAGCATCCCATCTGCGATGCATTTGGAGTTCGCCGGCCTTTTGTCGAAATATTTTACTTTATTTGTCTGTTCGGAGTGCTTACCCTTTTTGTTTCTTACCTTCCTCTGTGAGAACCAGGAAATACAAAGGCTCAAAGCTTGCTCGAACGTCGCGAAAATCGAACAAAAAAAAAAAAAAAAAGCGAACGTCGACTGGTTCGCGACGCGGGCCGTTCGATGTTCTTCGGGGATTATCTCCGCTGAGACAATCACCGGAAAGCGTTCGTGGTCTTCAAGAAGGATAGCTAGTCGGATGCGGGGTAGAGGCCGGAACAAACTCGTCCGTTTCTTGCTTGCGTAAGTGTCCAAAGAAATGAAAGAAAGCTCTCCTCGAAACGTTCACTGAAACAAGTCCGAATTTCGTCCGATCGTAGTGATGTGACTGGCGTTGACACTGTAGATTGGATATGATGCGCTATTTGAGATTTTTCTCAAATAAATTCCTGTTTGGTTAGCACGGAACCGTGGGGTACATATAATATGTTGTTTGGTTGATGAGAGCTGTTCAATTTCACGTTGCAAGCTGTGAGTTCCCGTGCCTTTAGGCTATCTTGTGTGCCCGTATGTTTTGGACAGTTAAGACCTTTGTAGGCAGACGTGGCTGAGTGTATGGCGTCGTGAAAGATCTGCATAAAACGAAGGATACATACTAGTTGTATTTGATTTTGGCTCCATTCTAACGAAAGCCATTCCTTGCGTATTTGCTAGGAATGGCATTCGTTTGTTTGTTTCTCCCTCAAAATGGCATAATGCTTTCTTAAAAGCCTCGAAAAATTCTATTCGCTGTAACACCCAAAAGAAACACTAAAATGCAGCAATTTAGCCACCATCAGAGTCCGGAATTACGGAATTACGCTTACGCAGACTGTCACAACCCACCGACGAGAAAAACTTCTAGCGCACCGTAGTCGGGCAACACTGACGTACACTCTCTAAACCCTGGACGCGCGCTGTAAATCGCTTCTTTTGAGACTGCCACTACCCTTTTCGACCAGCATCGTATTGGCGTTCGGTCGTTGTATCACTAATGCGCGATGCACGTCAAAGACCCCAGATTGGCAGGGGTACTTTTTTGGTTCCACTTCGCGTCTACAGCATGAACCACTGTCGCCGCGCCTCAAAGGCAGACCTCGCAATTACGATCTGTGGCAACACATTGATGAATTCGATTGAGCTGCTGTCCGCAGCCCATCGACCACTATATCAATTAATGCCATTATTATCGTTAGCGATAATAAAGGAAAAAACTTCGCCACACGCCTATGTTTATAGGCGATTATTGGGGAATTTTTCAGCGCATCCGTTACCGGGTCGCAAAAACCAGCATTGATGACCAGCCGAGATGTTGCGCATACCAGCGTCCAGCAGCATCAACACAGAGGTAGCCTGCCGCAGCAAGTTCCCTGCTGACCATGATCCGAAAACGCAAAGAAAATTTTAATGAATACCTAAAGTACAATGAAAGAGAAGGAACAAATTTACAGTATTCTTTATTTTACCGGAAGTAATGATCTGGCGAGCAATCAACGGTGAAAGATGGTCAAATAAAGCAACTTATACGCTGTTACGCCAGGACGAAATTGCTGACGCACCAAATCAAGAAATATCAGTTCAGTTTTTGTTCAGTATAATCCGCTGATCGGTATTCAACGGCATAATGCCGATATTACCTTTAAACATATCACCTTGTTTTAAACTGGAGGCCGCCCGTTCCAGGTCTGAAACCCTGGAAGACAAAATGCGATCTTCCAGCCAGGAGATAAGGAAGAACCAGCAAAATAATACATAAAGAAGAAAATCTGAAACTAAAAAACAAAAACAGCATGAGAATGCCGTTAATGCAGCTGAAAAATCATGTTTTTTATCGAACAACCGGTAAGGAACGATAGCAGGCATTTGTACAGGCGAGCTGGCGAAATGATAAATTCAGCGCGTCTTTCAGTTCAGGCATTCCACCCAGAGACGTGATGTTCAGCGATATCCGGGGCATTTTGGTGTTTACGCAGTTAAAATCCGGAACCACAAAAAGGCGCCAGTATGTTTCAGGTCAGCGTCGAACTGCTGCATGGCAGAGAACAACGCCGCCACATCTACTGATTCTGGCCGAAACGAGCGCTTCGGGAATTCCTTTGTGGAACAATGTAGAGATGGAGTGTGTGCTTCGGTTCCGGTTATGCGATCCATCCAGAGCTTCCGTCGCCATTAAAGCGCACACGCCATGATCAGCAAACGCATCCGGTGCATGACCAGTGAGGGCCCGGTCCCTTTATGCTGCACTGGTGTATGGGCATGGTGCCGGAAGGCGTCTCCGATTGGGGTGTCCACTGCGTCCACACCGGTCTCGATTGCCCATTATCGTGAAGGTCAGCGTCGCCGTTGCATCAAGGTTACAGCCACGGTACCGGTGGCAGACGCCAGTTCAACAGGTCTCCGTTGAGAAAGAAATGTTGTTCATCACTCTTCAAATCACCACCAATAGAATTAGCGGCCTGGTTACCGATTTTCGCTGTTCTTTCCAGAACCAGCCAGAGATGAACAGCAGGCTGATGATAAATCGCCGGGCATATTTTAACGATTCCTTGCAAACAGAAATGAAACGAGTACGCTGCAGACGGCAACAGAATGCACCCAGGTTTATTGGCGATTAAAGCAGCGCCAGACACTTTCCAGAAGCACGTACAAACGTTGACGATAACAGACGAAAATGGCAATAATGCAAATCACCGCCAAACGTAACCCCACAACTTCCATATTGCCGCACTTCATCAGTAAACGATGCCGCCCATTTGCGGGTGGCGTCAAACAGTTATCGCGATGCCGGCTGCAGAAGGTTACCGGTATTGCCAGCGGTATCCCCTGAACACTTTGCCAGCAACGTGAATTGCCACCGTCAAACAGCGGGTTGACGACGACGATGCCGAAATATCTGAGGTTACCCGATAATAATGCCAGAGAATGGCGTCGATAAACGCATCTTCGACCGCACAAGAGTACCGACAGCCAGCATTTTGAGAGATAGCGGCAATGGCTGGATACCATTTACCTGGAAAGGCAGCAGCGCCTGATAAACCCACGTCCAGGCCAGCCAGAGAGGGTATCGTGGTCACCAGCGTCGCTTTCTCCTGCCCGCGCCAGTTTTGTCGGCTGACCAACCGGACCAGTTCGCCCATAAAGTCGATACGGCGTTTTCAGGCCTTCAGGCGTTGTTCTGGTCGCTTTGCCAGCAGAAATTCGCCGTCAGCACCAGCACGGTCAGATGAATACCGGTAAATCGCGCGAAGCAGGTCATAATGTTGCCGCGATCAAACGTTTGGCTGGCGGTATCCTGTAAGCAACAATAACCACTTTTCATATGTCCAGTTCAGATACAGGGTAAGAAGCCCATAAGGCGCGCTCTGTATCGCCAGAACACCGTTATTTCCGCACAAAAGGCTCCTGTTGATAAAGAAAGATCGTTGAGCTGGATTAAGGGTAAAGTGTTGTTTAGCGATGGTCACGCGCAGCCAGTGACATAATCGCGTCGGTAAAGCTTCAAAAATGCATCGCAGCGTAACTGTAACCGCTTAAATGGGTTTTGCTGCTCTTTTTGCTGGTGACCGTAGGTTGCGTTCACCAGGCCTTTGCCATTTGTTTCGCTTTGCCATCCGGTTCTTGTGATGTTCAATACGTAGCAGGCTGGCAAACGGCTGGAACGCTGGCGACATCCATAAAATGACTCTGAAAACTGAATTTCGCTAGAGAGGATAGAGGAGGAGGTCTTGCTGTATTTGCGAGATCAAATGTGCGTAATTTCCATGGGAAACTGTCGTTTAAAACATTGTCAAAAGTTATTCTATAAAATAAATAGAAGAAGGAGGTGCGAAAATCTGTGTGTTGTCTCGTTGTAAGATATTTTACGAGGTGTTGGCGTTAACAATGTCGTAAGCAGTCGGAAAGGTGTGGAGCGGCCAAACGCGTGGATGTGTTTAAGGCTCGTTTTCGGTTTTCCGAGATTTCCGGTTATCGCCCCAGCCCATCTTTACCGCACTTTACCACGCTGGGGACTCTGTTTTGCCTGGGTAATCAGCCATGTGGTTTCAAAAATGTCGGCATCATCCGTCAAGAATCGCCAGGACGTGAATATCTTTATTGTTCTCGCTGGTTACTCTGGCGGTTTGTCTGTATTTATAAAGAGCTCAACGGCAGCCTGTGGTCTGACGATTCCGCCGCCCTGAATGACTTTTCAGATCTTTGCGCCAACTGGAAATAATATAGAGCAGGTCAGTCATATTGAAATTGAGAGTCAGAGCCGCCTGCTGACGAGAAGAACGCCAACATCGATAAATAAAACTCGCTGCTGATAGCAAAAAAAAAGACGACGATGAAGAAGAGAAGGTTAACAGACGGGGAGAATATTCACGCCGCCACCACCAGATTTCTCCTTTAACGACACCGGCGTTGTTCAATAATAAGGCGAGAAACGCCGGACTGGTTGTTCCAGATAACGTTGGTTTCCAGTCAACGAGGGACTCAAACAACAGGCATCAGTGATGTCCTTTGTCGGCGCCGCGCCGCATCATCCGCATTTTTCTGCTGTGTTGTTCGCCATACTGCCAGAGCAGCATGTCTGCTTCCTGCCAGCTGGCGAACTGCTGCCGCAATAAACCTGCCCACGCATTCCAGTTAATAACCGGTTTTCAGCAAATACTGGCGAGCGAATTAGGATGCTTCCACGTCGCCAGGAGAATTATCTTTATCCTGCGGAAGAACTCTACGCCAACCAGACTGGCAATAAGATCAGAGCGCACCAGCTGACGCACCAGCAACAGGCCGCTGAATGACGAACAGGCGATTGATCAATAAACCAGCAGCGTTAATTACCGCCGAGCGTTAAGCATTACCGGAACAGAGACGGCAGCTCGGCGACAATTTCATCGCCGGTTTGGGTAGATAACGCCATAATCTTGCCCAGCGTCATGTCTGCTTCGACGCCAGAGCCAGATATTAACCGCTTTCAATGCGGTAAGCTCAATAAAATTCCAGCGAATGCAGGCATTTGCCACGAACGTCCGCCCATAATGGCGTTCCATCACGATCCATGTTTTCGGTCGCTAAAGTACATAGTCGGCAACAGAGAATCGGGTCTTCTGCGGCGATGCGCTGAAAATCAGATTACCGGTAAATTATCGCCGTCGGGCTGGCGACCTGGCGGGTTTCAAATGTCCGGTCGATACGGCGTTGAAGAAATGATGCCAGAATGAAGAACAGTGTCATTGAGTACTGTTAACTAAAGCAACAAACTCAACGATTTCCTGAGCAACATCGATTTTCAAGAAAAAATGAGAATGCGAAGACTCAACGATCTCTTGTTTGCTGAATACCGCCGCCAGAGAAATAGCGTTCCGCCACTTCCGCCTCACCAGGCGAGCGATACGCCTGAGCAACAGGTTGCTGAACGTCACCGGAGAGGATAATGTTGTGGTCGAATGGTACGTTTTCAGGCGGCCCCACGCGATGAGGCAGCAATCCATTACGGAAGATCCAGACCCGCGAGGTCAGCGAGTTCAACGCGATAAGCATCTTTCGCCGTTTGATTTAACCGTCAGGTCGGTGACCATACACAAGGCAATGAAATACAACAAGACCGAGCACGCAAACAATCCCGCACCGAATGACGAACCAAATGGTAAGCATCAGGCATTGAAGCGGCAATAAATGCGCTGTTTTGCACTATAAAGTTGTAATGCCAGCGCTGTAAAGACGGCCATACTTATCGCCATCATCAGAACAATGTTCCCCGCGCAGCGTTGCCGCCATCAGCTTCTGCTGACTTTCATCCTCATAGTAGCCTTTAACTGTACGGTTGTAGCGCGGCCCGGCAAAGATTTCGTCAGGTCGGCGGCAAACAATATAAAACAACGCCAAACATATTGCCTGTTTTGCCTGCTCAATTAATCCAGTAATAACTGAATCTCTTAAACAATTTATTTATCATTCGACACTTCATTTCACTTAGAGCCATGACCATATCACGTATCGATCGAAAAACGATAACGCGTTTTCACAAGACGACACGCCTTTTTTTTTCAAATCTGGGGGATATACTTTGAGGTTGGGAGTTTTACTTTCCTCGGAAAGGACCAAAAAGAAAAATATAATTGAAGTGAAGTACAAGTACATGCTCGGAGAATGTACTTCGAGTAAAGTACAAGTTTTTTTTTTAACTACTTAAAGTACTTTAAGTACAATGTACTTAAAGTACTTCCCAACACCGCGCGATGCACAGTACAAATGCTCGTTTATGCTAACGCGGAAACGGGCCGCTGATGGCTTTGCAGTGCAACAAGCGAGAGACCGTAGACGACGTGGTTTTTAAATTACAGCTGGAGTACAGCTGTGTCATTGAAAAAAAAAGTGGTAAGGCACGCACTTGCGGTGGAAGGGAGCACGGGAAACGACACAACTCATACGCTGCGCGTCCTGCCTCCGATCGCCGACACTCATCATGGCGTGGCTGTTTGCGCCATCCGACGCTATCGCAAACATTACGGCGGCCGTCACCCAAGTTCTCGCTATCGCTACGATGCTGCTTCTGGGCGACGTTATCTCCCAGAAAATCATCCAACGAAAGCCCGCCATTGACGCAAGACAAGCGGCGAGATTCTTCATGATCGGTGCTTTGTACACGGGCCCGCTGGTTGTCACGTGGTACTCGTGGGTCGAGAGTGTGGTTGGTCAGGAGATCCACGGCGCCGTCCTTGTGAAAGCCTTACTCGGTCAAGTCGTCTTCTCGCCGCTACTTTTACTCGGCACCATAGTTCTCTTCGACGTGTTCCAGCGAAGGTCATGGACGGACGTCAAGCAGAGTATAAGGACCAAATATCTACCATTGCAGTCGGCGGTATACGCCTTCTGGATTCCGGTGGAGCTTGTGAACTTTCAGTTTGTGGCTGCTCGGTGGCGCCCCGTGTTCAACGGTGTCGGCTGCTTGTTTTTCAAGACTTACATGGCCTGGAGGATGAGTAGAGTTCGTGCGGTGACAGACGCTACCTCTGCAGCTAAAGAACCAAATCTGCCAGCTTAGAGACTTACCAGGGCGCCGTATTGGCACTGTGCGAACTGGTCGTTTGTAAGGTTGTGAATAAGATGACAACACCTGTCCAAGCTGAATCTAATTATACCATTGTTATTGAAGTTGTCTACGGGTTCAAAAAAAAAAAGAAGAAAAATACAAAACAAAAAGACCTAGAGTGTTTTCAAGGCTTATGCAGAAATCTCAGAGAACTGGAAGAGGCATAACCAGGTCTCTGAAAAACGAGCTAGGTTTCTTGTAATCTTCAGTGAACTCCTTCGGAAACGCTGTCGGACTCTACTTAGCCAAATCATGCCATGAATGAAACTTAGTCCTTAAAAAAGAACAATTAGGGACATTGAATTTTCTAATGCGAGCGTTACTACTCCCCACTAAGATGGTTAATTATTATTGGTATTGTCAGTATTCTTTTTTTGAACTTATCAGTACAATCGGGACGTGCATTTAAAAGACTTGTGAATTATTTTGATGCCATTGTTTTTAACCAATGTTAAGCGATTCATCACAGATTTCTGCCTATGTATGTCGCCTCTAATGTAGTAAATTTGCGCTAAATATAGCGGAAACAATTGACTTCACGAAACCTATGCACCAATTCAGGTACCCCGCTAGATTAAGCGGAATCAGGTTCGCCGCTAAGTTTAGCGGAAAATTGACTTCATGTGACCTATGCACCAATTTAGGTTGCCCGCTAAATATAGCGGAAAACTGATCAATTCAGTTATCCCTCTGAATTTAGCGGAAAGTTTACGTCAGGTGACCTATGCGCCAACTAAGGTTTCGCGCTAAATCTACCGGGGATCCGAACATCTGCCCGTCAGTGCAACGATAAATGCTATCGCATTCCTAAATAATCACCTCTGTGGTTTCTAGAAATTTTCAACCCCCATCACTTTTTGTTTACAATCTTTACACAAAAAAAGAAAAGATTATAGGGCATTTGAATCCAAACGCCACTACCTCTTTGCAACAGGTGATCGTGACTGATGGGTAGATAGGAATATTCTAAAACAAACTGTACGTCTTATACGATTCTAAAGCTGTCAAAACGTTGTGTGATTTTGATACAGTATATGTCATTACATTTATTAGAATGATTTGTAATTTGTATCGAGTAATTATATTTTAAGCTTGTTCATCAAATCACATTCAATGAAGACGGCCTCATTTTTTGGGCACACCTTGTTCTCGTTTTAACTAAAAAAGATTTAATGAATAAAACAATGACCTCTTTCGCTGTTAGGCTATAAAACTATACAACCTTTTGCTGTGCCATTATCACATGCGTGGATAAAATGCGAAGCGCAAAATATAAAAAATATTGTATAAAAATACACCAATTATTTCAGCACACAAGCTGCACCGACCAACTTCAAATAGTTAAATATAGAAAAAAAATTCTTGTTAGCATCGCGAAAGTTTTTCGTGTCAGGTGTTTGACTAGGCATAAAACGCACATACAGCACAAAATAGAACATAATTTTCAAATAATTTCACTGTAAAAAAAAAAGACACAGCAACCAAAGACTATGACGAGAAGAAACAACATTCCTATAGACCAGTGTCTTCTCTGTTCCATCAGCGGCGCCATGTTTTTTTCTGCTAACGCTATGACACAGCAGAAAGGCTGCGCTTTTTGCGAGACTCAGGTGTTTTTTTTAAATTAAACTTTCGCACATATCGTAGCGCAAAAACGTCAGAAATGCATATTCACGAAGCTTCAAGAACAACACCTATGCCAAGGGTGCCGTAAAAGGCAGAGCTATTGTTTTATGCGCAGCCCCTTTCTCCACAAGAGCCTGCGTTTGAAATTAATTCCCATATCTATCGCAAGGGGCTAGGATTTCGAATACTGGCCCATAGTCGTATGCACCCCAAGAAGCGTTCTACAAAAAAAAAGTTCAGCTTTCCGCGGAACATTACTAGTTACCTTCGTAATGTGCTGAATCAACAGATATGCAGGTGCGTCTGAGATTAGCTTTGTGTCATTTTGTCATGACATACGCGTTTCGAACAACAAAAGCACCATTTTTTTCCCTCGACAAGCAAATCTTGTAAGAACTACTTTGGACAGCGCGTGAATAATGAGCAAACTGTCCTCCTTTCTTTATGCGACAATGAATATTGGCAACTTTCAGTGATTGTGGTACCGACGTGTGAGTATCCCGCTCTGTAGCTCCTGGGTAAACAGCTTCCGTATAGATGTCCTTGCTTATCATTTCCTGACGAAGAAGAATCAGGTACAGGTCTTATATCGTTCGTATTTTAGGAAATTAGAATTACCCGCCGCAGATCCAACATCGTACTGCTGTTCTACGACGTTCGTTTAGATGACAGCCATTTTGATGAGGACTTGCGCACTCCCCATAGGCCCTGAAGGTTGCGAGTAGAAGAATCGTGGATAAAAATCTCAAATACCAACCATGATAGATTACGTGTTCATATTTTACGATACAAACATAAGCCTGTGTTTGATAATTTCGGGGTGAATTGATTATTAGTATAAGTAGGTTTTTTTTTTTTTGCAGTTGATTCGTAATTTAGTGTTTTCGTTTCTAATGATATCCCCGACGTCTTGGCTGTTTTTTTTAAGAATCCCAACTGCGACGTCGCTGTCTAATGGCATGCGGAATTCCGGAGACCATTAAGAAACGCTAATGATCTTCCGCAGAAATTTTATAAAACCTTTGAGAAAAAGAAAAAGGAACGTTCAGGAAGAAGGACAAAAAGAGATTTAAATAATTTTATCTCTGTAGTGCATTATACGTTAGTTAATGGAAAACATTTTTCTTTTTAAAACGTACCCTACAGCCTGTTCAGGCCTTGACGACTGATGACGGACCGGTCCATGACAAGTGACTCCGTTAATTGAGTGGCTAATTGATTGAATAATCGATTTTGTTTCTTTGTTCGGGACCAAGAATAGCAGGGCTTTTGTGTTGTTGGTGTATATTAAAACCGGTTCAAGTAATATAACTCAAACACACATATGATGTATTTTGAAGTAGGAGAATAATCTATGCTATTGGTTACTTTAAAACCACATGAGTTACCAATGTGGTTTTAATATAGCCAATAATTTAGATTATTGTTCCATGAACGAGAGCTAGCATATTGAACATATTGTTAACACGGAATATATTTTGTTTCGAAAATGACAACGTACGAGCAATTAAGAATGAAAGAGATATCACTAGAACCTAATACATCTAGGAATTCATATTAAAAAAGGGCACCGACTTTTATCTCCACAGTCGGATGATGTTTGAGTTGCAGAATTTAAGAAGCGATCGTTTGAATTAGATAGGACACATTAAACAGTCGTTTCGGAAAGCAAAGAAACATTATAATTTTCCTTATTTTGCGTGGAAACTGACTTGGTACGTACACCACGTGACATTAATTTTACCGCCAAAGTTAACGGAGGAACTGAATTAGTGTATAGGTCTCGTGATGACAATTCCTCCTGCTGAATTTTACAGAAAATATGCCTGGACGGACATAATTTTGCGATATGTTGGTGCGGATGGGGGAGGGGGTCTGTTTTACATTTGAGAAATGCTTTAAAAACATAACAAGAACGCAAACGTTCCTGCTGATATAAGAAAAAAAAAGAAGATTTAGTATATGATTTTCGGAGCAGATGAAAACATTCATTGTAAGTACGATGACTCATATATCTGTAATTATCTTGTATATAAAGCATTCCTTAATATTTGAATGGGATAGCATTATTACGCTTCTTATCAGAGATTTATGCCTATTTATCTTATGCACCAATTAAGGTTCCCCGCTAAATTTAGCGCGAAATTAACCATTTTAGCTTTCCCGCTAAACTAAGAAGAAACATTACGTCACGTTACCTGTGCACCAATTCAGGTTTCCCGCTAAATTTAGTGCAAAATTAGCCAATTTAGCTTTCCCGCTAAACTAAGAAGAAAAATTACGTCACCTTACCTGTGCACCAATTTAGGTTCCCCGCTAAATTTAGTGCAAAATTAGCCAATTTAGCTTTCCCGCTAAACTAAGAGGAAAAATTACGTCACCTTACCTGTGCACCAATTCAGGTTCCCCGCTAAATTTAGTGCAAAATTAGCTAATTTAGCTTTCCCGCTAAACTAAGAGGAAAAATTACGTCACGTTACCTGTGCACCAATTCAGGTTCCCCGCTAAATTTAGCGCGATATTAACCAATTTAGCGTTCCCGCTAAACTAAGAGGAAAAATTACGTCACCTTACCTGTGCACCAATTCAGGTTCCCCGCTAAATTTAGCGCGAAATTAACCAATTTAGCTTTCCCGCTAAACTAAGAGGAAAAATTACGTCACCTTACCTGTGCACCAATTCAGGTTCCCCGCTAAATTTAGCGCGAAATTAGCCAATTTAGCTTTCCCGCTAAACTAAGAGGAAAAATTATGTTACCTTACTTGTGCACCAATTCAGGTTCCCCGCTAAATTTAGCGCGAAATTAACCAATTTAGCTTTCCCGCTAAACTAAGAAGAAACATTACGTCACGTTACCTGTGCACCAATTCAGGTTCCCCGCTAAATTTAGTGCAAAATTAGCCCATTCAGCTTTCCCGCTAAACTAAGAGGAAAAATTACGTCACCTTACTTGTGCACCACTTCAGGTTCCCCGCTAAATTTAGCGCGAAATTAACCAATTTAGCTTTCCCGCTAAACTAAGAATAAAAATTACGTCACGTTACCTGTGCACCAATTCAGATTCTCCGCTATATGTAGCGGGGAACCGAACACATGCCCGTGTGTGCAACCATAAACGCTATCGCATTCATAAAAAATCACCCCTGTGGTTTCTACAAACTTGCCTCTACCATCATTTTTTTCTTCTATTAACTAGTTAATCGTAGACAGTTTTGTGCGACAGAGAAATATCGGAGTTTCCACCAACACAAAGAAGCGAAGAATTGCACAAAAAATAATGAGATATACTTGCGATAAGTTTTAACGTATATTTTTCAAATAATAGTGACGAAGCAACGCTGAATCGAAGGTCTCGTGTTTAAACCAACACGCCGTTTTGGGGTCATTGCAGGTGCGGAGAGATCAGGTACACTTAAATCGTAGCGCGTGTTGAAGCACCGCGCCTACAACAGCCCCATCGCAAGGGCGTGACATCAGCGCCGTTCGTCGGTGCCCACTCAGCTGTTAACAAAAGGAAACCGTGAAGTATCTGTAAAACTAATAATTTATATATATATGATAAAAAAGACATCAATACAGTTTTTTTTTAGTCATCAAGTTATTGTTGAGACATCGTATAGTTCTTGCACTTGTACTATTTCCATATCGACAACCGTGACAAGGCAGAAAGAACTGGCGGAACTAAGGTCCCTTGATACATCTTTTTACAAGAAACGACAACCAATACAAATGACAAAGCACATTCCGCTGGAACAAAATGGCAGCATTCTGTTCAGTCTTCTGCTATGCGCCGCCATTCGCTTCCTAATACCTGCACCGTCTTGCAGTCGGCACTTCAAAGATTCTCGCTACTTGTAGGTAAAGTCTCTAGATAAAAGCGTCCTACAGGTAGCGACATTGTTTGAAGCGCCGACTGCGTGACGGTGCAGGTTTTAGGAAGCGAATGGCGGTGGTGCACAGCAGTAGTTTGAACTGAATGCCGCCGTTTTGTTGCAGCCGATAGTGATTTGTCGTGTGTATTGGTTATCGTTACTTGTAAGAGGAGTATACATATCAAGGGACTTTACTAGTAGGAAGCTCATATCCAGGGACTTTAGGCGGAACAAGTTCATGTCGCCCTCGGATCGTAAAGCGTAAGTGTTAAGTACACAGGCCATCAGTAAAAAAAAAAAAATGCCAAACAATATCAGACATTGTACCGACTTCTGGGATACATTGGGTGTTGCGGTGTATATACTTCGTTTCACCTTAACAGACGAAGCCGGCGCTAGGAGCTGGTGGGACGAATCTAACAGCATCAAGAGCGCAGTGTCAAGTTACTCGGCGTGTTTCTGTACGTCTTCTATCGTCGCTGAACCAACGAAAAGCTGAAACGGCCCAGTGACTTGCGCTCTTGACGCTGCTTGATTAGTCTTATTACCGAGTAGCGTTGGCTGCGTCTGGACGTAAGCTGAAACGAAGTACAATAGCAATGCTATAAACCAACTCAAGTGTCTCACGTCACGCCAGTGCGGTGGCACTGACGTCGGCACTGCGCATGCGCACAAGCTTCGCCTCACGCGAATCTGGTTTCTGCGCACGTGCAATGCCAATACCCGGTTTGGGCGAATTGCGGCTTGTTTGTAAACAGTGTTTTGGTGTATATGCTCAGCCGTAACGAATATCTCCCGTTACGAGTAGCTCGAGAATAAAGTGCGCAGAGGATGCAAAGTAAGGGATAGTTTTTTTTCTTCTAATTAACGCGGAGAAGCCATGTAAACGCTACAATTTGTTTCGATAGATCTGGACAGAAGGAATGGGGAAAGAACACAAAGGTTGGTTTCGACAAATCTACAATGCCGTCATGCGTTTGTGTAATCGTGTTACTGCGTGATGAACGTTATATGCCCGGGTTAACAGTGTTGCTTTACTAACAGTTTCTTCTATGCAACATCATGTGGGGTCGCCACATATCCAAGGCAGGCCGACGTCACGTAGTATGAACCATACCTTACATGGCGTCCTAAAAGTAGATTTAGCTTTCTTTTATATTGAAGTGGAAACTACGCTTCGCTGACCGCCTGATTTTCCGCCCATATGTGGCGCTAGTGGTCAGAACCGGATGACTAAGTCTCAGAACTAACCGTTATCCTCTTAAAATGTTATAGGAGATTTTCTCAAGGTTTCAATGAGAAAATGGCGGCCAATGGAGCCCTTGAATACACAGAGAGGAACGGCGCCCGTTACCAAGAACTGGCCCTATTTTCTCATTGACATTTTTAGAAAATCACCTATAACTTTTGAAGAAGATAATGATGAGTTCTGTAACTTTGGCTTTTGTTCGGACTGCTAGCGCCACATTTGGGTGGAGTCAGAGCGTGCGGCAATGCGTCGTTTAATTTTGCGGTGGAAAAAAACATACTGCAATTGTTGTTGTTGTTGTTGTTATTGAGGGAGGGGGGGGGGAGCTGTAGAATTTGCTTTGAATTCTTTTTGTAACTGAATCATAGTTGCGATCTCCCCCAAAATGCATTAGGTACCCTGGAACCCGGCAGACGTGTTTTTGGGTAGACAAATACAAGCAAGCACGCAGAATGAAACTCCTCAAGGGCTCTTTGACCTCCGATCACAAAAGCACACAAACACACATAAACATAAGCACACGTAAACACACAAAAGATAAACGATCAAAATATTAGCGACGCGGTTATTTCAGCGAAGAGGTAACGGATGTCAAATGAGATATTATAAATATCTCATTAGCCTTGTACCGATCGTTGGCAGCTTGCAGAAGAACATGAAGATGGAACACCGCCTTCCCATTTGTAAAGCCTTTTTTTCTTTTGCCATATGTTTCTTAATCTAATTTACTATCGCATAGTTATCTCAGTTGCTTCTCTCTACGTTAACCTGACTCCCTGACATCTAAACCCGTTCTCGGCAGACAACGGACCTTACCAGCGCGGTCCATTAGTCGGAATTGAATTCAACAAGCTTCGCTATTCGAACACTGAAAGTAAAATTAGCAAAAATACTGTACAAAAAAAAAAAACGCACCGAGGCAAAATATAAACGAAAAGAGAGTTTTCCTTGTCAGGCTCTAAATTTGTTTTGTTAATTTTTTATGCGCGTCTTTATCGTGCGAGAGAAGTTTTGCTCCCTCCGCGGAACTCGACTCATGGCTCGAGTAAAAGTTTCTTTGGCCTTCCTCTTTCGGTTTTTGCGTGCTTTTCTTAATCTATTTTTTGAACGGATAAGTTTAAAAGATTTTGTGCTTACGTTTCTTTTTCTTTTTCTTTTGATAACGTTTTGTTGGGAACTTTTGCGCTTGGTTTCACTCTTCCGTCACATCACTGAGAAGTAGTTGAACTATTCTTTACGCAGCGCCGGCAAGCTGACATAAAAAAAAGATCGATTTTTAAAGTGAACTTTTGCAAAAGTCGGTCTTAGGTGAAAGCATCGGTTTCTGCTTAAACTGAAGAACACTTTTTATATTTTTTTCCCTTGTGTTAAAGTCTTCACTAGTTAGAGACTCGCTATCTCTTGTGCCTAACTATCCGGAAGAAAAAGTTGGGTAAGCATTGTCTGTGTTACCGTGGTGCCGGTTATATCTTAGGAACTTTAAAACCAAAAGTGGAAGTTGAGATAAGCAAACAAAAATAAGTACGTTCTCCTATACTTAGTCCTGTTGGAAAATATTCTTTAGTTACGTTATGTATCCCTACGTTAGGCACGTGTACGCTTTACGACGTATGAACATTCCTCGCTTGTCCACTTTTCTGGCACAACCTGCATAGATCTGACCATTCGCGATTGTGTTAAGTGCCTATGACACAGTTGTGCTTGAGAGGGCTCGTGGACTAGGATATGTACTACAACTGCAGGCTTAAAAAGTACCTTCACGCGTTAAAAAATAAGAACAAAATTTAATTGCAACTTTTGATGTTTTAACGACTCGAGCGGTAATTCTGTCGTCGATAGTTTCTGACACATCCGCGAGGTTATTAGATTTTGGCGCCCTAGCAAAACTGGTGAAAAATTTTTTTCCAGCCATATAGGTGCAGATAGATTTGCATACCTCTTAAGTCTCCGAGAGGGTGCTATTAAAATTTATACTAATTATACTATTATACTGATTATAGTATTATGGTAATTATATAAATTAGAGCTTCAGGAGCGTAAAACATTTAATTTCTAGGCCGGCCATTTTCTTTTTTCTTTTGCATTGGGTGCATGAACACGTTTTGCAATATTTTAAATATCTGCTTCTTGCCTTAATGAAGAAGCGTAATATCGCCGAGGATCGTGATCGCGACGAACACCTCTAGTACGTCTCTAGGTTAAAATTCAATTGTTTTCATGAAATAAATTGTTACCCGTAATCTGATAGCCTTCTTCGTCGAATCTAGACGGGACCATAGCAGGCGACTGTTCGCTCATCTTCAGAACAAGGACTTTGAATAGAGGTGTAAATTGTCATTCATCAACGTTTACCCTTTGCAAAAACAAGCCCGTGCTATGAAGAAGTGAGCCCTCTAGCATGACTTACAGATAGGTCAAGAGACGTGTGGTAATATATATATATATATATATATATATATATATATATATATATATATATATATATATATATAACTATTTGGAACGAGTCCGGAATGAGCGGTGAAAGGTGATTACAATGAACTCAGATTTCGGGAATAACGACTAAATACGTATGTAGAGCAACACACAGCGATCTTTCACAACAGAGCTATAAAAAACTAGTCAAATATTAGAATAAAAAAAAACAACTCTCCCTATTTGTGTTTGGAGTTTCAGCTGCTTTCGACAAAGTCTATAGTTTTTGTACCATCTGATTTTTGTGAGCAGATTTTTCTTTTCATGTTTATTTACCGGAAATATGGAGACCATGTTTTTCGCGCACCGTCACCAGGTCGCCGTCTCTCTTCATTGTGACAAAGAGTTGGTCCTCCTTCATGTCACAATTTATGGCTACATATGTCAGACTTGCGCTACAGCTTGCCTGTGTTGCGTCCGTTTCTTCAGTTATTCTACATACTGAACGGTCCATTTAACGCAAAAATATTGAGCAGGAAGCTTTAATAGAATGAGCATTTCATAAAAAACAATACAAATATTAACGTCTGTTGCAATAGCACGAGTGTTACATTAACTTTTTTAATCGTGCTATATATTTATTATCTTGATATGTTTATTGCTCTTTCTTGTTACGCTCCGTAACAAGAGACAGCAATAAACATGTTAAAGTTAAAAAATATATATATAGCGCGATTTAAAAAAAAGATAAAATGTAACACTAGTGCTATTGCAACAGACACATTGTCGCTTAGAAAGGCTGCAGTTTTTATGAGAGGAACCGTCAGTTTTTTTTTCTTTCTACACGGCGCAGGGTCCTAGCTCGCTTCAGATAACTCCTTTGCAGGAGCAGACTGAAAGATTTTTGTTCTTTTTTATTTTGTCGTGTGTCAGACGTAGATAGGTTCGGATTGCTTCTGGCGTGGATATTGCAACTGCAAACCTCCCACATGCACGCCTCATAGCCTGGCGGCGAAACCGTCGTCACATGACAAGAGGCCTTTGCGTAAGGCACTAAAAGTTTGTCACTCACGGCAAACACTCGAGACGTGTTCTTTGGACATTGAAACCATGACGCCATCTCGAGATTCGTATAGCTCTCTATCCAACGCAAACGCAAAAAAAAAAAAAAACATCTTAAAGCAAATTAAAAAAAAAATCAATAAAAAGCGACTGAGTCAAACGCTCGAGAACAAGTAAAAGGAAGGTGATCGGTGCTACGAATTGTCAGTAATCATTCTCGGCCAGTCTAGACAAATTGCCTCAGCTTCCATTTCACGGCGTTGGGAGAAGATGGCTCGGCCCAAACGAATGACATCGATCCAATATTCGAGACGATTCGACAGTTACATCCTGAAGGGTCGCTGTTGAAAGTGTAGCTCGATTGTATTGCGGAGGTTGTACAGTACGCGGTGTTGTTGGCGAGAAGATGTATGAATGCTTTCCTGCGCTTTTCCGACGGCGGTAACCGTTGATAGCACTTCTGTACCAGCCGATTGTGGTGGGTGATCGTCGTCATGGCCGATAGGGCGTCACGCTAAATTTAGCTGAGAAATGCTTCCTGCTAATATTAGGGGCAAACCTTTTGCCACTAAAAATTAAAAAAAAATACATTTTACCGTCACATATTTGGCCGCTAAATTTAGAGGGAAGCATTTCTCAGCTAAATGTAGATGATAAATTATCCCTCTAAATTTCTTCTTTTTTGCTTTTTGCTTTATTACTCATAAGCTTCTCATGCAGGCTGCGTTGTAACTTTCTCAGGCTCTGGAAACAGGAGTAAATGGGTGGTGTGAAAACGCGGATGATAAGAAATTGAAAAACCTCGCGGGCACGTTTTTCGTACCTCTAGCTTGCACCCGTTGTGTGGGTGGTTACTTCAGCACACAACCGCACTTCCCACGCGTCCCAAACCTTGGTAGAATTCACTTATTTAGTCGTTTTCTATGACGCTCGGCAAGTTTTTAAGGGGAACCATATCTTGACCTCCAATCTTTAATTAACAAAGTCGGTAATTAATAATCACTACCATGATTGCCCTATTGTACGTCCCCCTTGCTGGTTATAGGTCACCTGTACAGATCGTATTAGTGTTACTTTAACGTTTTTCTTTAAAAACAAACCAGTAAGATATAAAAAGCTATATTTGTAGCAAAAGGTCTCTTAATCCTGGTATTGCTGAAAAGTAACCGACATAATCGCAAGAATATGAAACGCGACAAGTAATAAAATCAGTAAAATCATACTTTGCCGAAGTAATTGGTCACTACACGTAATTCCTACCGATCGGTCCGGGAACAGATAGATACTTAGAAAAAGCCCCCCTTGTACCGCTTAAAGTAGTTTCTTTTCAAATACTCGAGTAATTAATTTGAAAACGTTTTAACTAAGAGTACTAATAATTGTAATCGATTACGTTAGGAGTAATTTCGTAATTATGTGACTATCTTTCTTGGTACAAATCAGGAGAGTAATTTGACTAAACTTGAAAGTAATACAATTACTTTTATCCGTTACTGTTTTCCGCTACCCTACCCACTGGTGTCATTTGTTTGCACAAGCTTTGTAACAGAGAATCCTCGAACCAAGTCACTGATAGGTGCCGGTCTACCAAAAGTGGCTGATTTACAAGATGAGCACTTTGGTGATCCGGTAATTCCGATTCACTAATGACCTGTAAGAGACGCCTACTATTATTCGAGGTGGCAGAAATTGATAAATTGCTTTTGAAAATACCAAGTAAGCGGAATAGTAACGCTGACTTGTTCAAATAAATGTCAATAACATTTTTTTTAATTAATCAAGTAATCTAATGGAATGCATATTTGACCAAGAGTAGTTGTATTTGTAATTGGTTACTTTTTTGTATGATGAGTACGGGACTGTAATAAGTTCCGACATTCTTATTATCGCTCGTCAGCTATTGAGATTGCCGCTTGAGCAGATCTGAGAACACCGGATCACGAGTAAGGAAGCAGGAAACTATCCCAATACTAAAGCTATGTGAAAGCTATTTTTCCTCAATCTTTTTTTTTTATGTGGGATCACCCGCTTTCTACTGTTGCACACAACTCGTGACCTTTACAAATATCTGCGCTCTCGAAATACCATAAACCAGAGAAAGTCCCCAAAAGAGGGGGGGGGGATTATAATATTTATGCGAATGTGGCGAATGGTATCATCTTTGAGGTTGAACTCTTCGTGCTTATAACCCTTCTCCTTCTTCTTTGCTAGTAAATTTCGTGAACTAAAGTGGTAGTTTTGCGTCATGCCGTATAAACCAAAAAGAAATAGTCATAAAGACTCAACGCTTTATATTTTCATTTGAGGGCTGGAGGCTCGTGTCAGATCTCGAGATATTTTTTTGAGACATCTTCCGAAGGACTCCACGCTTGCGTCGCCTTCTCGAGTTGTCAGGGAAAAAAATATAAGGTAACGTTATCGCCTCTGGCAGTTTAAAAGGTGCTAGGGAATACGTCAAGCGCTAAATGTGGTTTATGAGATGTCACATAAAAATATTTAAGGAGAGAAATAAAAAGAAAATGTGTATATAAAAAAAAGATACTTAGATTTGAAGGCACGAGCTTTTGCTCGTAAAATATGTCTCTAAGAACATTAAAAAAAAACAGTTTCCTTCAAGTTTTGGAGAGTTGTACCCTCGTGGGATGAACGTATATAGTTGTGTGCCTGCCAGCAAAAAAAAAAAAAATACTAACAACATCTTCTTCTGATGACATTTCCAACGCTTAAGAAGGAAAGAGAAACAAACACAAGTGGCATTAGGAAAACAAAGAGAAATAATGGACCCTGGAACCCTAGATGTTCGAAGCACTTTTAAACTACACACGAAAACCACACAAGCACCGATAACACATTTTCAAGAACGCCATTACGAGGGGCAACATCGCACTTTCGAACACGCTTCCCCATACCCTAGGGCATTCTCCACACCGTTTCCCTACACTCCTTATTTATCTTACCATCTACGATGGCGAACCTCCCGATGTCGTTTGGAGATCATTCACCCAAAAGTAAAGAGGTATGCTTGAATAATTTTTTTTTCGAGGTATCGTATTATGGCGATGCGAGACTTTGCTCTCTTTTTCTCGACTCGTTTTCTGAAAATACCTCGCCAATTGTTTTGGAGGAGGGGTTATGATCGGCGGAGCGAGTTGGTTGCATTGTCGGATGAAATGGTCGTCTTGTCACAGCTTGTGTGGTTCGGATTTTTTTTTTCGTTAGCAAATGTGTTTTTGAGGATGCTGCGAAAATGATTACACCCTGTGTTCCCCCTTAGAGAATTGTAACTTCGTTTGAAAATGGCATGCTGTTTTCTTTTCGTTATGGACAAAAACATGCGACCGTGTCTTTCTTTTTTTTTCTAATGCCTGCCCTTTAGCGGAGAGCTTGTAAGAGGACGTTTTGAACCCTGTAATTCGTAACATTTTTATTTGAACGGGGTGGAGCGTTTCAAACAACCATAGCTCGTTTATCTGGTAGCACAGATGCGTTTAACCGCCCCTACTTTCACCAGACAATTCTTGACCGGAATGACCTGCTCCATTTAATTGCATTCAATTTGAAAACTCTCGCTTTCTCGGCGCACAACAATACCAGCTATTCTCGAGCGCTGTACAGTTGTTGGAAAGGAAGCCTTAAAAATAAGACTACGGAGGGAGTGTAATAAAACTTCCATCGAAGGTGTCTTTATTTGGTGCAATCATCATAACCAAAACGATTAAATGTAAGTTTCTCACAAAACAAAACAAAAATAAATAAACGCGTGAAAAGAAAACGTGGTATTTTGATGCACAGGAAGAGAAAAAAGAAACGGAAACACACCATCTGGATTGCGGGTTACTGATTGTTCCACATTTTGGAATCTGCTTGATTCGAACCACCATCTGGATTGCGGTTATTATTGTTACGCGAATCTGCTTGATTCGACCGTTTATTTTGGAGAAACTTTCGAGTTTTGTTTCGTGTAGTGAGCAACAGCCTCAATCGCACGGTTTGTCATCATGTTCTTCCCCATTCGCATAGGAATAACATGTTTTTTTTGTTATTTCTTGCATTTTTTTGTAGAAATTTCCACTCACAACCTTTTAGTTTATTAATTAGGGGGGGGGGGGCTCATTGCACACCATATTTGAGGGCGATGTTAAGAGCGCATGCTCAGAACGAGCTCAAATCAGTAGGTTATTAAAGGAACACATCTTTTTTCAAAGTCTTCTCTGGACACGCGTGACGAAAAATTAATTTTACGTGAAAACAATATATTTTTAGTGCAATACTGAAGGAGCGAGACACGATTTTGTCGGTAGTCACCTCCTTTCCACTTGTTTTCTTTCTCGGCATTTTGGGAGCGTGGAGGAGAGGTGGATCGGCTTGGCCATTATGTTGAGGTGGAGAGAGCGTATGACCATTCCGTGACGTCATGGACCTTGCGCGAAAAACCTTAAGATAAATCTCGCGCCATCAATATTGCTTTACAATTTTTTTTGCGTGAAATTAATTTCCTGACACGCGTGTCACACTTAGACTGATTAAAAAGAAAAACATTCGTTATTTTTCAGGGGCCCCTTTAAGGCCGGCAACCTTTGATGGTGCGAAAGGCATGTCGCGAAAGAACTGCGGGAGCTCGCCGTCAATCACGCGCTCAGCGGTCGCGCACACAGCCATGGCCTCCAGTGAACACTATACCTATTGGGAGGGTGCGACACCTATTCTTAGGCGCACCACCAGTGACAGCTTTCACGTTACGTCGCATTTTGAAACGCAGCTGGCTCCGTCCTATGCAGACCTCAAGTTCTTCTGTTTCTTGCACAGGGGTTGCGATGATCTCAGAACGCCGAGCTCTTATTGGCTGACTGAAAACAATAGTGGATAGAGCTCTAGGCATCTAGCATTGAGGTCTACCCACTATCCTATTGAGAGACTAGGTAACTTTTGACATCAAGTCGAGGAGTACAATGTTCAATAAAAAGTGAACAGAAAGTCTGTTGCTTTCCTATCGACACTGGCTACAGGGAGTCAACTGAACATTTTCAACAAGGAGTAAGCAGAACGCCTGCAGTCATTCTGATGACAATGTCAAGGGGAAGTCAACAGAAAAAAAGATAAACATAAAGGTAATAGAAAGTCAACAGCTATTCTCTTGTCAGGCTGAACAATATCGTCAAGAAAGTTTTAACACAAAGTCAACAAACTTTCCGTTGACCATGTCAACAGAAAGTCAAAGTCAAAGGAAACTAATCAGAGTCAACAAGAAGTCAACGCGTTATCAATAAGAAACTCAAAAATAATTTTTAGATGGATATCTGGCGCTCTGGTTGCACTCAGTAATTCCGGTCTTCGTCACCATCTTGCGCTGACGAAAATTCCCTATTGGTTGCTTATCGCGAAATGTTTGCACAATTGAGAGGGAAGCTGACTGAAAAACTGAAATTATCGTTTCTTCGCTGGTAAATGAATCCGGACGGTCAAAATAATTAACGTGGGTTATGCAAGAAAGCAAAAGGATTCAAAATTAATATATAGCTTGTAATAATATTAACAAAACGTTTTACGATTTTTCTATGTTTTGTTTACACAGTTGCGTCGACCGCGTTGCGCCGCGTTGGGTCGTGCAGCACAGCGCCTCTCCATTGGCTCGTCAACAGGGTCGCCATAGCAACAGTTCGACGCAAGCAGTCTTAAAGCGGCCAAACGCAGTCAAACGCGGGTGTCTGAACCGACCTTTACTTGTAACGCGTAACGTATTCAAGTCTGAGCATGTGTCATCCGTGAGCGCATCGGACACAGACAACACGCGTTCCTGTGGGAAATATATATAAACATAGATAGGAAAACCAAGCAGCATCTATGAACCCTTCACGGCTAATGGTTTGAGCTGAAAGAACACTCTTGCACACGTTCTAACTGAAGAAGAAAAACAACCGTCGCGACACAAATGTGTCCCCATTTCGCCTTCGCGAGACAGACGCGCTCGCGTTAGGACACCGCGGTCTAGCCAGATTTGTCAAAGCCCAAAAAACTGACAGTGGGAATGGACCGTAACAGGCTGGACTCTCACGGGAAAGAAACGATGTCCCGTGTTTGTCTTCGAGACGTCCGTTTCTTCTTATTGTGTCCTTTCTTTTGTGATCTCTTTTTATTAAGGGACCTATATAGACACTATTGATTGCCGTGTAACTCAGACGGTTGGTCCAGACGCGTAAACGTGACAGCTACTCAGAAGACCGGCCTGTGGATAGTTGAGAAAAAGAGAACAAAAGGACTCCTTAGTTCTGGGCTTGTCTGTTGGTGCAAGGGAGGCTCTGTCCGGACCCTAGCTCTGAGCTTCACGTCAAACGGCGCAGCAGTGTTAATCGACGAAACCAAACAAAACAGAATTTCACTCGCATTTTATATTTAAAAAAAATGAAAGTAAACGAAGCGTGTCTGGATCATACCGATAAACTCACAGAGGCGCGTAAACTGTGGCGAATGAGGTGACCACGTGCCGCCCTTCACGTAAACTTGTGACGTGATGTTGCCCCCTGATAGCATGACGTCGTGCGACACCATGACGTTGGATGACAGATGAACTTGACACGTCATTTCGTGACTTCACGGAGCGGCATGACGTCATGAGGACGGGTGACTCGTGTGTCGGTCAACCCTGTCGCTTTTGTCATTAAACCCTGCCCCATAACACACTCCGAGTTTTAAAAAGCAAGTCTGCACGACTTACATGAAGTGGCAAAACAGTGACTGCGCAGGCACGTGGTGTAGATTTACCATTAACTGAAGCCAGCTGACACTTGTTGAAAAACAAACAAAAAAAAGTCCAAAGTGGAAAAAGAAAAAGATAATGGAGCAAAATGGGACAAAATGCTGCTACCTGACACAGTTCCCGATTGCGCCATGAAACCTCCAACATCAGCATCATCATTGACGTTATTACGTGCTCGCACGGACATCGTTAGCAATCGATCCCTCGGGATCTCTTACCCCTTCCCGAAAACAAGGCTATCTTCATAAGCCTGCATTATGAAACAGGAGACGGGCCATGTCGTTCTCCTAGCAACCTCGCCCGATCTCATGATGCTTTTATGTCGTGCACTCTGTTACGTGAATGTTTCTGGCTATTTTCCAGTGGCCTCATATATCACGTTGAAGTGGATCTCCGCCGACCAATCAGAAGCTCTTGACATCGGGTGGGATGACTGAGGCAACACGAGCTCACGTGCGGCGCTACCGGCCTTTGCTTGGTTCGACTTGACGGTAGCGTTTACGGTGTTCCGCTCAAAAGCGGATAATTTTGTTACGTGTGTCAAGCGTTCTTTAGCAGTTTGTTGGGCGTTCGACGGTCTAGCGAGTGTTCGAGTTTCGTTCAAACACAAAAAATGTAAAAATAACGAACAGAAAAAACAAGAGTAATGTTCATCGGGGAACTTTGCGAAACAGAGCATTCTGTTGCACAAGGCAAGTCATTTTTGACAGTGAATCCTCTTATTAGGCTTGTTCAGACTAATGAGAACGGCGAAGGTCTCAACAAGACGAGGTAAATGACGTGAATAATTAGTACACCATTGGAGCAAACACGACATCGGAGTTGGTTTTGCATTTTGCAACGGAAGAATTTAACGAGAACGCAACTCTTTTTTACTAAAAAAGGCTCCGAATGAACACTATCCGTTACAATGTACCGTGTTTATGAGAGCTTTTCAGTTTTAATAGAATTAACAGGAAATATAAATGGCTTCTGCACGCTGACTGTGTGGCGTTTTGCACTCCCCTACATTATCGCGACGTTTGTTTCTTGGTGACGATTACAGCTGCTGCTACTGCTGATGATAATGATGCAAATATCCGGCAGTTCACTTTGTACAAAAAGCGCTCGAAATATGCTCAAGCCCACATTTGTGAGCTTTTGTAGCTTTGTGTCACGCTCTGTTCGAAGGAGGCGAAATGGCGTGGCCACGGAAGTGGCGGTCTCGCTTCCAGAAGCATGTAAGCCCTTTCCGGTTATAGTGCGGAGCAAATGCACTCCTAACTTACGAATATTCACATCGGTGATACAAGCAAAGCTAAAATCGAATAAAATAAAAATCAATCTGGTTTAATGAGCAGGCTTGTAAGCCAACACCACATTGGTTTGTTACAGCGACTTACCGCCGATCATTACTCCATCTCGGCTTGTGGTTTGTTAAAACTTGCTTGTTTGCAAAAAAATTAAAACATACCTTTTCTGAAAAAAAAAAAAACACAACAAAATAAAAATTACGGCAGCCGAAATACAACTATAGGCCTCCTGCTCTGAAGCTTTTAACGTATCGTGGCGCCCTCCGGTGGCGCGCGATAGGGCGTCTAAGTAGTACAAGTCCCGCGGCCCTGCTGAATAACAAACCTGTTCGGGCGGCTGTTTACGTCTGCACGCTGCTGTTATTTGCGCGTTTGCGTGGTCACGACTGAAAATATATCACCCATGGTCGTCACCGCACAAGGTGATTCCGCGGACCCGAGCTCGCCGCAAGCTAGTAATATTTCCTTTGCTCAAACATGTCGAAACCGGGAGCCAGCTGCGCGGCCAGCGCAGCTTCGATGCTGTCGAAACGCCGCCGTCGACGGTACGGTTGCGTCGTCAACTGCCAAGAACAGGAGAGTATTAACCCCGGAGTGAAGTTCTACAAACTCCCAGCGAAACTGTGCGAAGTCGAGCGGACAACGCGATACTAGCCGCCCAGCACACCGAGTAAGGGAGACGTGTTTTTCTCGCCCTCCAAGTTGCTCTATTAAAGCACGGCCGCTCGATCAAGTGGCCGTGGCATGCATCGAAACGTGCGTCATGCGAATTTTACGAACAGGAAAACACTGTACTGTCCGACCAGTGGAGCGATCCGATTGAACTACATCAAGCATGCGCGCGTCACCAACACACCATAGAAAGGAACAAGCTTATGCTGGAGGTGGAGCTCCTTCTGCTGTATCTTATGTTGTGTGAAGCTTACGTCGCAGATGTGCAAGTAAAGCCGCAAGAGCTCGAGAGGCAGAGTGCAGTTCTTTGTTTTTTTCCTACCCCAAGTGGTTGGTAGCAGACGCACAAGCGTACGGGCTTTCGCCTTTCTGTACTAGCCGAGAAAGCCACTCGGGGTAAAATGTTTCTGCAAATAAAGATTAATATTATTACTACTACAATTATTATTATTAGTAGTAGTAGTAGCAGTAGTGGTAGTAGTAGTAGTAGTAGTATTAGTAATAGTGGTAGTAATAGTAGTAGGGGTGGTAGTAGTAGTAGTAGTAGTAGTGGTGGTAGTAGTAGTAGTATAGTAGTAGTAGTAGTAGTGGTAGTAGTAGTAGTAGTAGTAGTAGTAGAAGTAGTAGTAGTGGTAGTTGTAGTAGTAGTGGTAGTAGTAAGAACAATGTGCTCGGCCGAGAGACGGCCGATCGACGCTCGATCGCTTGCGTCTGCTTTCGCGCGTTTTCGAGGTTGGTCATCAGCTGAGTGTGTTGAGCGTACGAAGGGGCTACAGTTTGGAAGTTTTTGCTTACATGGCGCGTTAACGTATCTCGTAATGCTCACCTCAAGATAGACATCATAAGAAGCTCGCTGTTTTTGCGAGTGACAGCGTGTCGACACCAAATTTACGGCTTTTTGTACAGCGTAGACGTAGCTTGCATTGCCGAGTTTATTCTCTTTGCGAAGTGTTGAGGAACAAGAAAAGCTTTCCACGTTAGAAATTGGCTCCATTTCGTGTCGTAAGACAATCACAAGGAGGAAATTCATACCGCCGGCTAACTTTTTCACGCGGGAAAAATGAATGAATAAGTTTGTACTTCCCAATACCAAAAACAAATTGTGGGTGCGCTGCCAGCTGGTTTTCCCAAGCGCCTCCTGGGCAAAGCAGGAGGCCTATATTTCAACGACTACCTTTAATTAGCTAAGTTGGCAAGATATCGATTCCAGCAATATTTCAGAGAGCATTGTACGGGGATCGTTTACTTCAAACCAAATTGCCTACAATTAGTGCTAATAGTTTTCAGGTAAGGTTCTTTTTTTTCCTTAGTTCGAATATACTGTATGTATTCACGCTTGAGTGGGTTGTTTCGCTCTGCTATTGCTCTAGCATAGTGTTATTTCTTTCATATATGGTAGTTCACCCGTGTTTTGAATTTCTCGTTTTGGTATCATTATACAAGTTCCTATCATTTTGCTATCATTGTATAAATTCTTTTGTTGCCTGCATCACGACTACTGGTTTGGGTGGCTAGGGACAAGTCAAGCTGTTTTCACAGCTTTTATGTTTCTCTTGTCACCTTTCAATGTTTCGTCTTGTTGGCAAAAATAAAGGAATGATTCGCCCGTTCGGCTAGCGATATTATAACAGACTCACGCCGGTCCCACAATCATATACTGATGCATCATGGCCTTAGATGCTTTTGCGTCATAAAACCTCCATCAATTAACCAACAATCAGATACACAGAGTGCCCCCAAAACAATTGCATGTTGTTTTTGTTGTTTTTACCGAATGCATATACTAGCAAAAAACCGCATGCTTAGATCCACTGATCTACTAATTAAAAAAAAGAAACTGAATATATTTTATATAATTAGTCGACGTATCGCGAGGACTAGCCCCTTATATTATGTCACCCTGGCTGTATAATTCGCCTGCACGAACCGCATTAGTTAAGCTTGATGAACATTTTAACAGCAGTCTGTAAAGCTTAAAAAAACAGCCCGTAGATTCAAGACATTGTGTCAGTACTTCAGTATTACTTTCTACCTTCGACTGAGTAACGTACACAAAGGAGTTAAGACGTGTGCTAATTCGCAAGTCATTTGAGGCCGCCCGATGATTAATCATCGAGTATTATAATTGTCTTTAGTTTCAATTTTGATACCTTTATATATCCCCCGTTCCCAGACGCGCTGTTGGCTCAATCATCGAAGGGAAACAAAAAGTATATTATAAATTTTATAACTTTCTCAAGAAGAAGAAAAAAATGAGACGATAATAATACTTTGTGGCAGGATGGGGTAGAGTGGCAGCCAATATTTTTAAATGTGTGGGTTGGTATGTAAATTTGACGGTTATATTTTGGGAGTTCATACTTTTTGTAATCATACCCGCGCGTCTTCTGATGAAAAGGTCTCAATACCCTTCGCTAAATCTGCATATCTCAAGCGTTATACTAGACCCGGGAAAAAGAAAAATACTAAAAGCAGAAATGGAATTTTTCAAAGCTGCTTAAATATTGAAATTTGAGAAGCTTTTTCGGCTGATGTAGCGCTTCCTATACGAAGGAAAGATTCGTATTGACGGGCTCGTCTTCAACACAGCCCATGTCGGAGTATTTTCGCAACTTTTAATTTATCTGCCCACCCCTTTCCCGCAATATTCGCCCCGCCGTGCACTTTTTTGTCAGCCGACGAGACATATCAGACGCCCAGTCTCTCGAGCAGGCTGGCTTTCCGCGGTGTAATATTCCGCTCCACAAATTACGTACTCAAATATTCTATCCAGCGTCAGGGTTTAGGGTAAAAGAAGGAGACAAAGAAAGCTGATGGCATTTTGAATCACAAAAAAAAATTAAATTGTCACCGCTGTTTAGAGGTGACAAGCCACTTCGTCTACGCTCTCCGAAATCTGAAGCTTCGTCTTTTCCGGAAAGCACTTGAGAGCTGTGTATTACACGTTCCCAAGAAAAAGAAACGAAAGATGATACCCCGTTCCTTCTGATTTTTAGAACGCGTTCCCGTTACTAGTTCTATGTGCGAAAAAGAAACTATTTCCTGTTACAGTTAAAAATATGAAACGTATTGTTACATATACCTTACATTTGCATTTTGCTGATCATTATATTTAGTTAGATCGCGGAAATTTTTTTTTTCTTATCGGACCCATCAAATGGAAACATGCGAATTTGAATGCCGGTAAGAAAAAACACCAGGAGAAGAAAAGAAGCGGAAACAGTGTTTCATTTGTTGATTAACTGGGGTTGTACTTACTAACTTACTAAAATAGCTAATGTACGTATCACTGACTACAAATAAAAAATAAATAATCGGGGTTTCGTTGGCCCTGCTGCAAAACCTCAGTGTTTTCCTTTAGTGGCTTTTCATACGTACTTTAGCTATTTGAAAAGTTATATCGCACCGTTATCAAGCTCCTCGTAAAATGTGGGGCTGTCTGTTCGACTATAGACCAACACGCGGCACTGACGTCACGCAGCCGCGGTGGCGCTGTCGACGGCACTGCGCGTGCGCAGACGCTTCACTTCACGCGACATCGGTTTCTGCGCACGCGCAGTGCCCACACCCAGTGTGGGCAAACGCGCGCTTGTTTGTAAACAGCGTGCCGGTCTATAGGGCGTTGTTCGTCGAACTGAATGTTTGGGGTGTATTATATGGAACAAAAGGGTGTAAGATGATACCCTTTGCTTTTTTTAGAGTGTAGAGCGTGACTTTGGCACTTGCTCAGTGAATCGGCGCCAATATGTTCTGGCCAAAGAGGGCCAATTCCGGCTCTAAGTTGGACTTTTCGGACTTTTTAAGGCCCTATATATATAGACTGTCAGACAAAAAACAGAATTTTGCCAAAAAACTGTGCTATCCCAACAGAACAACGCAGGCAGCTTAGGTCTGAACATGTTTACCGCCTTGTCGTTGGGCGAGTTCCCTCCTTTTGTTGTTGAACCGATTTGCTCTCCTTAGTGATTTGCGGAAAAAGTGAAAATCAACACTCTTTAGAGTGATTTACACGGTGTTTCATTTGTATTCAAACAGTTTTATATAAAAACAGTCTTAAAAGGTAAACTAATACGGTCTGTGTAAGTGAGTTATACGGCCAGAGGGATATAATGAAGGGGGATAATCGTTACGATGAGTTAGATAATTAAGAAATGTTTGTTAATTAAAATTATAATTTGTGTTAATAAACGTGTGTTTTCGATTAGAAACTTGCTGAGCGTCATCGAAGTCAACTAGATCAGTGTATTTTAGGCGAGCTTGGTGCACGGGGATGAGCTAAATAAAGTCACCCTCTGTGCATACCAGCTGCGCGACAGTCGTAAGGGTGTCGGTGAGAAAAAGGCCAAGGGTATGGTTATCATTAGCGTTTGTGTACCGCCAGTCTTGAACCTATTGCTGGTATGGTAACTTGAGCTCATCCCAGTGCTTCCACGTGTCATCATGTCCGTGTAAAATTTACTGATATAGTTGATTTTGTGGACGCTCAACAAATTTCGAAAATACAAAAAAGAGGAAAAAGAGGAACGAACATTCTTGGATTAGCGAATGCTTTCCACGGCAAAGCTGGGGAGGTGATTTTCTAGATGAGGTCATTGCGAGCTCTTCACCAGTCAAAAAAGGCTGCCCACTGCGGCATTTCCGGTACTTGTCTACTTCGGAACAATCTTTGAGAGGGAAAGGGAACAACTCAAACGGGACATCCTCTGTGTGCACTTCACCCTTATGGCCCTAGTTTGGTAGTTCAATACTGTACTCGTTTCACCTTATGTCAGAGGCGTCCGACGCACGAGCTGATGAGACTAATCAGTCAGCCCCAAAAGCGCACCGTCATGTTTTTTGTCACGTTTTTGTGCATCTTCTATTATCGATGAAGCAATCACAAACCAAAAAGGTCCAGTGACTTGCACTTTTGAAGCTGTTTGATTGGTACCATTGGCTCTTAGCGTCGGCTGCGTCTAAAATTGAGCTGAAACAAGGTACAGCGAACCCATCTTACTCCCCGAAAATCAAATGGCCTTGGAGCTGAGAGCTTTTGAGTAGTTAGAACTTCCGGATGCGCGCGCTGACTAGAGGCTCCCCTTTGAATCCAGAAGGGTGACTGCTGCCATTTATCATCGCGGACAGACTTCGAGAATGCGGAGACAGCCGTCTCTGTTTTCTCGGCGAATCCGGTATATCGGCGAGTCGGCGGATGCCCCCACCCTTGAGCGCAGCACTAAAACGCGACAGCGCGACGCGCATGCGTTGTCTTGTCTATTGCAAAGAGAGGAGTACAATATATTGTCGTAGTAAATTATTTTCTATGGTCTGTTTCAGGTCTAGAACATCAGAAAAAGCTGCACGCACGAAGTCCTCTACTCTTTTCGCTTTAGAGGAGCAAACGCTGAAAATAAGTCGACTGGAGAGGAGGCTTCTACCAATGATATGGCTGGCAGATAGCTTAGTGGGAGTGTACGCTAAGCCACACTAAAGCTCGAAAAGACTTGAGCGCGATCTAATGTTTTTGTATAAATGCGTTCATGGTCGCATTGATTGTTCAACCCTCACATCAGCTATTAATCTTTTTGTACCGCTACTGCTTTTGAAAGTAAATCCCGCTTTCTCAGTTAAAAAGTCAACCTTTCCAGTTCCATGAACCACGTCCAACATTTTTAAAACACGTTCAGTACAACCAGCATCGACATTTTCAACTCGAGTGTTCAAGCGTTTAGGCGTTTAATGGCTGATATTTTGCTGTAACCTATTTCCTGTTTTCCCATTTAGGTATTAGCTGTTGCACATGCGTAGATTTCTTGTGTGTGCTCCTTTTGACTTTGTGCATCATTACTTAGGCTTCTCGCCGCTCATGAGCACGTAAAATAAACAAATGGATGAATCAAAACGAATGAAGGCTTTAAAATCGGCCATAATGGATATATAGTCGGACCTTTGAGGACTACATTACAAAAGTTGCTTTTCTTTTAGCTCCATCAGCGTCGTTTCTCAGGCAGCGCTTTTTTAATTTAACAAGTTCAAACTCCAAGGAAACTCGACCATAGAAGGAAAAAGAAAAGATGAGGATGAGAAATAAAACAAATAATATATTTGATTAACAACGGCATCAAAACAAAACAAAAAAATATATAGCCAGGATAAAAAAAGCACAAAAAACGTGCCGAGGTTTTTACTTTAACGAAAAAAACAAACAAAAGGAGGTTCGAGAACTATGTCAGAGATACGGTATACAACCAAAAATTTCAATTTCTAGGTGAGATCATAGGATGGAAGTCGCCCCAATACAAACACGTCGATGTATTCCGTCTGTGGACAAACATAGAGAACAACTTCAAACAAATGTGTTTTGAGCTAGGCCAACCAGTGGCAGTACTCCGCAAATGTTGAGTTCCTCGGTTAATCCTTGCGGCCCCGTGGTCCTATAAAAATTGTTTCGTTCAGCCAGTAAGCCTTAAGTTTTGTTTGTGTGTTTAATTAGTTTAATTAGCTTCAGCACAAAGGCTGCCTCACCGGCCCTAATTAAAGCGATTTTCTGGATGAATTGGAGAAGAAAATTAGAAAGGCTGGATGTACGTCTTGGCCGAGCTTCGCTCACCCCAAGTTTCAAACGAGTTTACCGGGGATGGGGGTGCACCTAAACGAGCTCAAAGCCCGAACGAAATAGAGCTGAACCACCATTCCTTTTTTTTACTTTCGACAAAGTTTTCTTTTTTTATTTCTGAAGTCGATGATTCTCTGTGAAGGGTACTTGATCGGTGCATCGATATAACTGTTTGGGTGCAGCTATGTATGAGGACGATATGTATGCAGCCGCACACTACAAGCCACACCCTCCCCTTCCACTCCTTTTCGAAAAGACAAAGCGGAACGGTATGAAGCAAGAAAGTTTTCACATCCTCAAAGAAGGAAGTTCCGCTAGATTACAAATTGGCTGCGTAGACGCGTTTAAGGAATATCGTTGTCTGCGTACCGCTGCTCGGCGGCACGTGGGGCATCGCGCGACAAAGTGGAAACGAATGCATTCCCGCGACAAATGTGGCCACTTTGCAATGACTAAACGGATTGATGGATACATACGGCTGAAGCATTTTAATTGGGCGGCAGCCTGCGCCGCCAAGATTCGCCTCGAGCGAACTTTCAGCCGATGCGCTAGTATAAATAATAACTATTTGTCTCATCTTTTTCGATGAAAAAAGCAACTAGGCACTAGAGTAGGAACGTATATATGAAGACAGTCGGTTCAAGGTACGCCTGCGGTTTATTGTGACTAGAGTTTTTAGCCTGCTTCAGATTCAGAAAGGGCGTGTTTGCCCTTTTCTAGATAAAGCGGTGCAACTTTAATTTACTGAAAACTCTGACCCTAATAGGACAGCTGCGCTCTGGAATCTCATCAACTTTTTCCAGTTTTGAAGACGGCGGACTAAAAACAAAAAGGGCGCAGGTTGGACGGATTGTATGCAGCGAGGGATGGCTAAGGCTGCACTCTTTTATTAGCGCGGTGGCCCTGCGCAATTTTGCCAGTGTGCGACAGCGCCCGCTATTTTCTCTCGAAAGCCTGAATATATTTAGTAAAAATGAACTTTGTCCCCTCACGTTTACAGCACACTCTCTAAAGTGCGCCTACACGTTTCCTCTGCCCCAGTACACTAAGGCTTTAAAACCCTCAGGGCCGCATAGCGAATGCAGCATTAGCTAAATTAATTTAGTTGCACAAGAAAAACAAAACAAAAAACCCGAAGCCAAGCATAGCGTGAGGCAAAAGCTACCGTAACCCCGCCATAACTACAAATAAACAAAAAGACTTTACAGCAACCACTTCAAAAAGTTATGAGGCAGTCAAGTGTGCCTCTTTGTATAAAGCACCTCTTGCATGAAATAAAACCGATGTAGGACACCCCCTATACCAACGTTACTAGAACCACTCATTTGGGAAACTGCCATAGAGCCTGCTTTGAAAAAGTGGCTCCGGATCCGTACTCGAGAACCGAGCTAATGGCGATCGCAACGACGCCATTTCTCCCGCAGTGTCCACACCGGGAACTGCACGGCTGCACGTATTGGTTCAGGTCGAGTCGGGCAAGGGTCGGTGGCGCCATCTCGCGGGCCATCCGCAGTAGCCATATAGACCGTTTTATCGTGGGTAGCGCCATTTTGAGAGCGAGAGAGAAAAGGGGAAAGGGCTACCGGCGCTTTCCTCCTTTCTGGCTGTGTAGAAAGAGTGAAAGTCCCGGATGAGAGGCTTGGCCGGTGTTGGGTGTCTGCCGTGCCCCAACTTCGTTCGCGCTTTCTTTTCTGTTTTAAACTCGCAAACTTAATTAGAGCCGTGGTCTTTGATGGTGAGAGTTCCCCGGTCATCGGGACACCATTGCTCGGTGATAGGGTGCACGAATAAGGACAGAAAGCGCCGAATACTGTCCGAGGACCTATGTAGCTTGCATGGAATCCGGCAAGGCGAGTGCGGCTGCAATGTTTCTAAGCTCCATCGCTTTCCGTATGACTGGAAATGATGAACCATTCATCAATTTTTGCTTGCAATGGGCCTGTTTCAACGTAGCCGTTTAGTAGTAATCAACAAGCGATACACGAAACGGGAACCTCAATTAACTTTTGTAAACACCCGGAGCTGCTACAGATCGTTTTGCCGCGCTGCTTTTATCTTGCGTGTCCGTATTCCTATATTTCCTTGTGGATGAACGACGAAGACGTTCTAGATGTACTTATATCGAACCGCCGAAAACCTCAAGGCAGCCACGAATTATTTTACTATTTGATGCAATATTTTGAGTACCAACCTCCAATTTCTATCGCTGACACGTTCGCTGCCGCTGTTCTCCCCGTCGCCGCACTGGCGGATGCCATTACTCGAACAAAGAAACGTGCCCACTGGGCTCGAAAACGCAGATCGCAACACACGAGACGTACCCTGCAGCGACTATCCAGCGCTTCAAAGCGCCCAATCAACGGAAACAACCCACCAGCGCCACTCCAAGGAGCGCTTTTGCCGGCTCTCTGGTATCGCGCAGGAGATCGCGATTCAGGAAAACCGATAGAACTACCTTTTCAACAATTTATAGCCTCACCCGGCGGCGGAAATGAGCCTTCAACTAAGTGTTGTAGATGATAAAATTGAGTCAGTCACCACTGCAAATTATTAATATTAAGATAAATTCAGTTACAAAATTTTACAAGCTGAAACAGCAATTATCACGAGAAAACTGGCACGCACCTTGCGAGCGTACCCCATGTTCATCGGCGGTACAGCATTCGGTGCGCGCTCCATTCACAAAATGTTCCGAGCACAGTCGAGAGGATGGCGTTGAGGAAACGCTTTTCGGTTTACGGACGAAATCCACTGCCGCCGAGACCGGGGTCATGTGGAAAGCGATGGACCTTAAAGACATTGCAGCCGCTCTCGCCTTGCCGGATTCCGTGCAAGCTACGTAGGTCCTCGGACAGTGTTCGACGCTTTCTGTCGTTATTCGTGCACCCTACGACCGAGCAATGGTGTCCCGATGACCGGGGAACTGTCGCCATCGAAGCCCGTGGCTCTAATTAAGTTTGCGAGTCTAATACAGAAAAGAAAGCGCGAACGAAGTTGGGGCACAGCAGACACCCAACACCGGCCAAGCCTCTCATCCGGGACTTTCACTCTTTCTACACAATCAGAAAGGAGGAAAGCGCCGGTAGCCCTTTCCCCTTTTCTCTCTCGCCCTCTTTCAGTAAAACGGTCTATAAAGCAACCTTCATATTTCAACTCGTCGCTAAAGGGTGGCGCAGTTATCATAGTTTAGCTCGGTCGCGGTGGTCGCCAGTGGTCCAGGTTTCAAGGGTGAGTTTCCCAACTGAGTGTTTTAGTAACGTTGCCCAATACTTAATTTCAGCATAAGTCCAGAAGCAACCCACGGTACGAGGCAACTGGACCAATCAAGCCGCACCAAAAGCTCAAGTCACTAGGCCTTTTGTTTGATTTGTTTAGCGATAATCGAACAAATACAGAAACATGACCAGCAGCATGGTGGCGCGCTTTTCACGCTGTTTGATTGCCCTCTTTATAGCATGGATGCTTGGGTAGGAGTTGGTGAACCATATTCTACGGTGACAGCGCGTGACAGCGCGGTGACAGCGCATTGTTTCTCTGCGCTGTCACCGTAGGATATTCCCTCTGATAGCTCGTAGCGCCGTCATACGTCTGAACCTAATGTGAGAACGAAGCATAGTACCAACACTTACGCATGTGCCTTGTTGATCTTGCTGCTTAGCTTTCTACCGCCCTTTTTGCGTGAGCATACTGCAACAAAGTGCACTTGCACAAGTGCATATGTATTCGGCACTATACTGTCTTAGCTCTAGAATGTAATTCTGAAAGTGCGTACGCAATAAACATATTTTGAAGCCACACGTGACAGTGCAACACCCTGTTATGCTTTAACGATCTCAGGCGTATAGTTCCACATTTTACAGGGGCGCGCTGTCGGTCGTATTTCTGCGACCGGAAGTTGCTGGCCGGAAGCTGCCGGCCGGAAGTCGCTCTGGAGATCGGAAACCTGCGTTTGTCGTTACGACGTACAAAGAGTGCCTGTAGAAGAGAAAGGATCCAGTTTCTTTTTTGAAAACTTCGCTCTAGCGTTTCTAAGCTCTTGTCTACGTCGTTTTGCTGAACCCAGGACACAAAAGGAGCTCGACATGCGTGTCCGTGTCCGTAATACCATCTGATTAAAACATACCCCAGGGCCACGTGACCGTCTTCGTAAGGTGGAAGTACCTGGCGTTCCAGCTGGTTTCATTCAACAGACGCGAGTCTTTCGTGTTCTTTTCTTTAATTAGGCGCTTAACACAACCTTCCCCAGAAATAACTTTACATTCCGCTCCTAAAGTATACGAATGCGATACATTTCACCTATATTTCGAGCCTGTTCACCTTTACTGTGCGGGAAAAACTGGACTTGAATTCGAAGGGAGGAGAGACTTACGGCAGTAATTTGCCTAGAACGCTAAGTAACTTTAGTTTCTTGTCCCAACGGAGCTGGTTACGTGATCTCAAAATTCATAATGTGGCTGTTTTACCCCACGGGAGAGGCGCCTGCAATCACCAGCAAACCGTCCCAAACCCCCACACCGACCTTCAGCAAAAAGGCAATCTGGCTGGCAATACTGGTTTCGAATTAATTTTATTAAAACTTTGGCGACTGTATATGTGTAGACATGTCGAATATGCTTAATCTGTATGAAACTGCATTGAAGTGTAATCTAGCGTGTTCAACTTGAATTCATTCATTATTGATCGTTTGTTTGATAGTTATTTTCAACCGAATTATTTCTACAGTGACGAAAGGATTTGCGACGTACTGCAATTGGACACGTTGAACATCAAGAGAACGATCCAAGGATTGATGTTTCTGTATAAGATCGTAAATGATATAACTGATTCTCCAGCGCTAGTAAGTTATGTCTACTTGAGCGTTCCTCGTAGGTCCAGTAGATACTCTTTGATTTATCCTTCTGATTTGTATCACGCAACACCTATGACACGCCTTCAATTGATGTATATTAATTTAAAACATATTTGTGGGAACATTAGCCTCGATTTTTGTTTCTAAAGAACGCCAATTTAGGAAGTGTGTTGCTACCATTGTTTTTTTCTCCCAACATTCCATTTTCTTTAATCGTGTCCGAACACTTATTTCACTATCTGACATCGATAAGCGCACCAGAAAGGAGGGCTGTTTGTCGGTCACTCGAAATAAATAAAATAATATTCATTGCAATAAGGTACATTTCTAGTCTACTAATGGTATGTATGTTAAAGTCACACTTTCAGTATGGACCCCTTCATTTACGGTAGGGGTGGATGCGCAGGGCACGCCGCCAACACAAAATGTACAGCCTCCAACCGTATAAAAGACCCATCCTCGGAGACTCCGAGACAGTTTATGCAACGCTGCTAAGCACCTTGGCCAGAGGCACTTCAATTTTAAAGACATAATTGAACAAAGGTTCATATGCATTTCTTCACCCCAAACAAATTGTGCGCATGGTCAAAGCGAATTCTGCACAGTCACCTGAAACAGCCTTGTGAAATGGGCCTGTTGGAACTATTTAGAGCGCTTGAGGACACCGGGAAAAGGAATCAAGCACGCGACCAAAGCATTGGAGCTGCGACGTCCACGGCCGCTTGAGGACGTGCTGGCCACTACGAGGAGAAGAAAGAGAAGATGAGATGGCTCCCGAACGACGTTGAATATTCTGTAGCCGATGTCGGACAATTAAACTAGTTTGTTTTTATTGCATCAAAGCATGGACCTCAGAGGAAAAAAGATCCGTCAGGGCCTTTTAAATTGTTGGAGACTGTACACTATACTCCGCTTCACCGTACGTTCGGCCGCAGTGGACGTCACGAGCCATTCCAGCAAGCTGCGGTACACGTTCTTCCAAAACAGGAACGAAAGCTCGTTCCCCGTTCCTTTTCGATCCTGGAACGAGTTTCCTTTACAAGTTCCGGTGGTTCGAAAGGAACGCGTTCTGATAATTCGCAGATAAAATAAAGCGAGCAATTGAAACTATCCGCATGGAAGTTTAAAATAGTTGATAATCAAGAAAGCCGGCACATTGACACTTTAAAGTTTAGACCCATGTTGTGAAAATATGACCGCATCTCCACGTGGTGAATGATGTTGATTGGGGCGGACCTCTGGTGGTGCTGATGATACTGATTTTGTTTGTTTTCATCATTGTCAGAAAGAGAATGTGTGGTATGGAACGTGGTTAAATACGCATTTGAGCATTTGACCGCAGCGCCCCCTCGTCTATAAACGTTGAGCCAATGCATGCAAATTTTAACACGATTATATACGCATTTGACCGCAGCGCCCTCTGCTGTATAGACGTTGAGCAGCTACATGCAACGTTTCATCCATGACATCTCGAGCTCTTGAGTTACTACTCAGAGCGCCCTACTCGTCCCCCTGTCGTGGCCGACTGGTTAAGGCGATGGACTAGAAATCCATTGGGGTATCTCCGCACAGGTTCGAATCCCGTCGACTGCGCAAACATTTTTTTCTTTTTATGTGGGCACGGACGCCGGCCGGACGGACGGACGGATGGACAAGGCTAGACCCTAAGGAGCTTCGCCCCTAAAGAACGTTCTCCAAACTCCGGTCTAAAAACATGTTTTTCGTGTAAGGCTTGTGAATTTATAAGGCGCTTTGAAAAACCAGCCTTCTCCGTTAAGTCCTCATTTCGAACTCATTTGGTTTGCGTTCCGCCCACTCAAAAGCATGCGGGAAAAGCCTCAGCAGCACCTCGTATCGCTGCGCCGAAGTGTTCTTCCGCAGCATAAAGGCCGTCTGCTTTTTGCCGTCACCATGGCAACGAACGCCGATTCTCAGAACGCCTTTTGCTTGCCAAAGTTTACTAGCTTTGTAGGAAGTCGCCGCGAAGCGGCGTGAACACAGGCGTAAGGGGAGGCGGGGGGGGAGGGGGGCTTACGCGGTCTCCTGCGGTACACGCGCCGTCCCAAAAAGGTCATTCGGCGTTCGTTGCCATGTTGATGGTGGAAAGCAGGCGGCCTTTTCTGGCGGGGGCAGTGATATGAGGTACGTACTGAGGCGCTTTCCGCATGATTTTCAATGGGCGGAACGCGGACAAAAAGAGTTCGATGTAAGGATTTAACGCAGAAGGCTAGTTTTCTCCAGCGCCTCATTATTTGACGAGCCTTACACGAAAAGCATGCTTTTTGGCCATCCCGCGCCCTGCTTCTTTATCCGTAACATGCGTATTAAGCATATAACTGCCAAGAAGCCTATATATGCTTCTAAGTTAGGCTTAAATTGCTTTTGTAATAGGCAAAACAAAAATGGAGTGCCGTCTTTTTTTTTTTTGCCGTTTTCTAAAAAGAAATAACCGCCATAACTTCAGTTCACGTGAGGCAGACGGCCGTGCTTGCGGGGGCACGTGCCGTCTCGCGCTGTACACACGCAGAGGTCCAGCGAGGTTGTCGCACTCGTAGAAAAACTATAGTTCCCTCGATGCATAGCGGCAGCGGTGGCGTAGTCAAGCTGGCTGGTGAGGTCGGTTTATTGGAGCACCGAAGTCGCAAGACTCGTCACTCAAGCAGTGAACTGGGCTACCCAGGTCAGTGAATGGTGTTTATCGAAGACGTTGTGTGAAGGGTTCGTACTGGGCATGTAGCACGTGACCATGTTCTAGATCTACGACTCCTGCTCCTCCGGGGCCATCTGGGACTTTTAGCAAACCGTTAGTGGGTTCCGCGCATCGCACTACTGGAGCCTTTGATGCATGCTTTTGAGCGCTCGCCCGAGTGATACCGTGACCGTGGGGCGCGCGCTTAAAGGCATGCTTCAAAGGCTCCTGTAGTACGTTACGCAGAACGTGGTAACGGTTTGCTAAAAGTCCCTAAAGTCTTTTTGGCGAAACTATCTGTAATGAAACACTCCAGTATGCGGAAACTTGAGAATTCATCAAGAATACACTAGATGGCGCTTTTCTTGTTGCATTAGGTCTATGGCCGATCGTTACATTTAAAGAAAGCTGCGACTGTTCTGAGCCCTACAGTTTAGGTGTCAGAAAGCTCGGGCGATATTGTTTTGTACTATCGTTGAATCGGTGTACCATTTCCGCGGGACTGCAAACCGTTTTCTGCGAGTCAAGATGAAGCTCCGAAGAACCGAGAGCAACGAGTTTGAGTACCATGACAGTTGAAGTGCCGTTATGCCGAGGCGTAGCTTAGTTGGTGGCTCTATCGAGCAACACACTGTTTACAAACAAGCCCACGTTCGCCCACACCGGGTGCTGCGCATGCGCAGATACCAGATTCGACCGAGGCGAAGAATCTACGCATGCTCACTGCCGAAAGCAGCGCCACCGCAGTGACGTGGCCCCAAGTGTAATAACACGTTACCTGCCACTGACACAGGAACTATACTTTGTCGCGGTGTATTTCGACGTGTAAAAGCGGGCCGACGATTTGATTCAGTCTGTCATTCGCAAAGCTTCGCGTGGTAGTGGAATTTTATATTAACAGTCACTTTGCAGGAGCTGTGCATCTGCGCCGCCATAAATGACCTTCAGTTTTTGTTACCTTTTATTCCATTCTCTTTACTTATTCATTACCATGCATAGCAGGCCAGGTAATTGCCATCTTAAATTTTATTGTGTCCTTCTTCCCAGCATTGGTTTTTCTGGAGGCACGTCAACACCTGTTTCGGTTTCTCGGTATCTCGGTAAGACTAGAGAGCCACTAAATGAGCTGCGCTCAGAGTATCGGCACTCCGTTCCCCTGACATTGTTGTGGGCGCCGCCATTTTGGTGCTTAGTGCAGAGCAGACGCAACTGTCAATCGTCATGATTCAAACGTGCGACTTCATCAGCATTTGATTCGGTGTTAAGAAGGTCATGCAATAATGCTTTGCTCTGTCGCAAACTGTTTAAACGTTTGTGGAGGGCGAAAAAGCGTTTCCTGTGATTTCAGCTTAAGCTTAAGCTAGCTTCAGATAACTGGCAACCACAACTTTAAGACTCAATATGGCCTAGGTGTCGTTACTCTGAAGCGTAGCTTATTTAGTGGCACTAGGTAACACAAGAGAAGGTCACCAATGGCGGCTGTAACCTGGCGCGTGTGTAAAGCGTCTATACCACCAAGTAAGATTCCTACAGGACGGAAAAAGGTTTTCCGACGATTTTCGGTAAAACGTTTGGACACCTGGAAACAGCGATTTTAAGCACAAGATGGCTGGTGTGTCGTTACCTTTAAAGGGTAACTTAAAAAAGAATTTTTTTAAACTATCTGGTTGGAACACGCTTGTCAGAAAAATTAAGTTACGCCAAAAAGAATATTTTTGGAGCAATATTATGGCGCGAGACGCGATTTAGTCGGTAAAAACCTTCTTTCTACTTGTTTTCTCTCTCGGAATTTCGGGCGCGTGGAGGAGAGGTGGAGCGGCATGGCCAATATGTTGAGGTGGAAAGAGTGTATGACCATTACTTGACGTCATGGACTTTTCGCCCAGAATTAAAAATATACTTTGCGCCGTCAATATTGCTCCAAATTTTTTTTTTCGCATAAAGTTTTTTTTTTGCACGCGTGTCCCAACCAAGTTGTTTAAAATTTATTTTTTTCTTTTGAGGTTGTTTTTTTTTTTAAATCGTTACTTTTTTTTCACGCGCCCGAAATTGCGAGAAAAAAAAAACAAGTAGCAAAAGATGTGACTACCGACTAAATCGAGTCTCGCGACGTCAATATGGATCTAATTTTTTTTTCGCGTAAAATTTATTTTTTGTTACATGCGTCCCTTTATTTTGTTAAAAACATATTTTTAATTATTTTTAGTGATTTTGTAAGCGTAACTTATTTACACAGGGGCGACGTTCCGTGGCCATAAAGCCAAAGATATGGGTGCTCCTATGGGTGCCCCTGTCGGCCCTGTGCGCATGCGCAGGGCCGACAGCAGCGCCACCGCGGTGCCGTGACGTCAGATTGTTGAAATAATGTACAAAATATCCCCCCCCCCCCGAAAACAAAAAAAGTTACATGGTTCTTGAATTGCCAAAATAAACTACGCATTCTTCTTCCAAATGTGGCGCTAGATGTCCGACCCAGAGGCCAAAGTTTACGCACTAACCGTTTCATTATCCAAAAGATTTGCGATTTTTTGAAATAACAAATGGGAAAATGGCGACCTACCGAGGTCTCGAATACGTGGAGCTCCGTGGCTAAAGTTGAGGCTTGGGCGAGTTGCTACGTACAAGATTCGGGGTTCAAAACAGCGCAAAAGACGAAGGACCAGACGAAGAAGTAACACGGTCAATAAACTCACAGTTGTAAGTCAGCGCTGTTTCCGTGTTACTTCGTCTGCATGGACCTTCGTCTTTTGTGCTGTTTTTAATCGCGGAGCACTAAGGCGCCACGTACAGAAAACGGACGAAAATGGGTCACATTTTTTGCTTGAAAGTTTCAAAAAACCGCTTACAACTTTTGAATAAAATAGCGGTTAGTGCTGAAAATTTGACATCTGGTTTAGACCTCTAGCGCTACATTTTGGTGGATAGTGAGCGTTCCGCTATGTGTAACTTATTTTGGCTTAAAAAAAACAAAAAAACAGCAATATTTTAGGTCTTTTGGAGGGACACTTTGTATATTGGGTATGGTTTTACCGGGTGGAAGGTTTGTTGCCTTTTATCCAAACGAAAAGAAGATGAAAATACTCTTGTTACACCGGCATCCTTAAGAAAAACGCTATAATGGAAAAAGTACAAAAAAAAACATAAATGGGTCATGCTTTTTTTTTCAATAATCTTTTTCAATGAAATTTTTTTTCTTTGTGCAATATTTGCGCTTTTAGTCGCAATTTAGTTGGACGTAACGGCCCGTTCTAAGCCCCGACCACACATAAGTGGCCCCGCCCCTTACAACTGGATTGGCTTGGCTGCTCGGCCGAACATTCCGCAAGCCTATTGTCCCAATTTTCCCGATATCTGGGGCGTCTACTTTGTAATTCTGGCACCGCCTGCTAGTCGTGCGACCAGGCTCACGTCTGCTCGCACGTAACGTGAGAGTAACTTCAGCTACGGGTGACTTAATTGCAATTCAAGTTGCCCGTGTAACAGGGGTATCAAACTACGCGAAAGTAATGTTTACGCATTCAAGTTCTTCGGGCGCTTTTGTAGCCCTCAGGGGATGTCCCGATGAACATTAAGGTGATCCTTCTCCCCGCTCCCCAGAGAGATGGAGGGAACGAGTGGAGGGCGGACGCCGTCAACCCAGCATATAGTTTTCGCTTCCGGAAGGACGCTTTGTCTGGCCAACTTTTCTTCCGTGTTACATGGTTCCTGGTTCGTGTGCGCGCCGCAAATTGCTCAGGGGCTCATTACGACAGAAAGGGACGCCACCTGAGCACGTTGCTGGAGAAACTCCGAGAAAACACGCGGACGTGTTTGCGGATCTGTGTACCGCATGGTGCTCCATCGAAATTGCCGGGGAAAAGAAATTCGACTATTTTATATGTATATATGTATATATATATATATATATATATATATATATATATATATATATATATATATATATATATATAATTGTCTTGCACTTTGCACATTCAAAGTACTACAAACTTTCAATAGGTTCATATCTTATCGGAGACTTTCTCAAACATTCCTAAAAATAGGTTGTTTGATAAGACAAAAAAAAATAACCTTTTTGGAAACAAACTGCCGGCATCGGTGGAAGTTAGGGGTAAAAAAATGCTAATTACCAACATAATTACCTACAATTTAATAATCACTTTTTTATTAGTAAAAATAAACATAGCTAATTTATTGATTTTCGATGACACTCAGTAGATCTTTAATTGAAACGATATGTTTATCCTCACTAATTAAAAGTATAATTAGTATTTCTATGTGAATTATTTATTTAATGTGTTTTTAGCATCGCTGACGTTCATTCTGGCTCGCCGTTTGTTCTCAGGAAGAACATGTTTTTCTCTTTTTTTAGAAACCTAATTTTTAGGGATTTCTGAATGTCCTCGTTGAAACACCCGGTATACAACAGACTTGTACGTCCGTAATTACCTTGCACCTTGCACATATAAAGCACAAACCTTCACTTGAGTTATGTTTCGAGCATGCTGTAGAACACTTAATCTGCGTTTAATATCCGTTTATGATATATATATATATATATATATATATATATATATATATATATTCGGTCCACTGTCATGTTTTAATGAGAACTCATCTTTTCTTGCTGACCAGATCCGGTAAGTAAAGTGTACGAACTTAGAGTATATTTTTATTATATAATTAGCCAACTTGAAATACACTTTAGGTGAATTTTGCAAAATATATTAGTCTTACCAGTCCTCGAAATGTACATGTAGTTACATTTTGAGAGTGGCGCATTTTGCTAGCCTTCATCCCGATATACTGGATTGCAGGACACAAAAAGTACCCATGCATATATGTGCTGGTGCAATTACTAGGAACGAGGGTCTGAGGCTTGATTACTATAGTCTTTAATATTTCAAATTGTGAAGCGCCTAGGACTATGAACAGGCGTAAATTTTACGGAGCTATTAATATTATTTCGGCGTTGATTTATAGCTTAAGAGAAGTAGTTTCTCACATTGCATTGTTGGAAGGTCATTAGGAACGAATAAGACGGTGCTGGACCAGCACAAAAGTACTTAGACAATTAGGAAGGAAAGGCTCCCTAATGTCCTAATGTTTTATATTTATATAATTTGGAAACTTTTGAATAACATTACATAAAAAAAGAATTTTATTAACAAAACAAAAACAATCGTAGCAAACCAAAAGCGACGAAGACAGATGGAAAGTGTGAAAGAGAGGACCAAAGTACAGTTGAGAGGAATCAAATTAGAAGACTTCTTTAATTAAGGAAAAGAGGAATGGCGATGTTGAAGTGTCAACTGGAAGGATCGGTGCTGAAAGGTAAGAAATTTATTGTGAAATATAATTTAAAAGCAATTGGAGAGACCGAAAAGACGAATTAGAGCAGTGTGGAATTCACGTTTTATTTTCGAACTATATATCTAAGTTTACCAATTAAAAACAAAATGAGGGAAAGGATATAAAGAAAGAGAAAATTCAGGGCAATAAAGTGAAAAAGAAGCAGTAAAAAGAACGATAATAACTTGGGAAGAATAGAGTCAAACGGAGGGATACAAAGGAAGAAAAACAGAATAAAACAATTGAGGAGTCGTAAGCATTGCGCTAATGGTAATTAAAAAAAAAAGATGAAGCGCAATTTAAGGGTGCGTGCTACACGGGAATCTAAGCCATTGTCGGTAGAAAAAAAAATATGCAAACATAGAACAAGACAGGTCAAGGATGGCAGGCACTAGAACGCGAGGACAACTTGCAAAAGACCTCACAAGTGCAAAAACAAGATATTAGACAAAAACAGATTCAGTGGGAAAGACAGTGCTGGCAACTAAAAGAATTCTTTCGGTAAAGGATGGGTGGGCAAGTGTGTCGAAACGTAGAACAAAACTAAAATGAATATGTAGTATCCCAGGCCTACCCCTGGTTAAACCGCTTAAAAGCGTGCCCATCGAAGCGTACTTTTACCACTCGACAAAGTTCGCGTTCGTCCCTGATTTGCATAATAAATTAGCGCGGCCCGGATGCCGTTATCTTCCCCATTCGTCCACGACCCGCGAGGCATTCTTTTCCTAGTGGGAAAGCTATTTCGTCCCCCTACTGCGAACCCCACTTACAGTCAACACGGCTGCCTTTTGGTGATGTTCGCGACCGACGAGACCGTTACTTTGTTCGGCATTCCAGGATTCGTAAGCTGTCGCTACGACTTCTTTGATCTATTAATTTGACTTTTATCGAAGAAAAGAACAGTAACGTCAGACTGTCAAAATTTACTGTATTAGTATAAAACCGCGATGACTCCAAGCCGTTTTTTGCGCCCATCATCGATCATGCGGTCCACAACCGATGATACTCGAGTTCAAGGACTAAAACTCGAGAAGTCGCTCCTAGTCCTGATGTGACAGACGGGAACTAAGAGGGGGGGGGGGGGCACGGAAAAGTCTAAGCTTTAATAAGCGATTGCAGGCAAGGCTGCTGGCCACCGCCATGCCTCTGCTCGTGCGGGCAAGCATGTGAAATTGCAAGCTTTCCAAGGCTATGATCACGGGCAAGCCGCACGTCCTTGCGCTCATGGTGCTCCACTTGGGGCGCCACTGGCAATTATCTATATAACTTTTCTTGAAATAACATTACTTCCAGTGTGGGCGAAAACATTGTTTTTGCCGTCGCCATGCCAGTAGAAGACATTTTTAGGATAAAAGCGCAACCGTCACGCATTCTCGTTTTGCCACACCTCTATTTTGAATGCGAAAGTATTAACTGTCCCATGGAGTGAGCCGACGCCATCAGCCTCTAAGCCGCGCCAAACGACACCCTAAACCTTTTCTCCAACTGATGCCAGCTCCCAGCTACGAAACCACGCGAAAAGCCTTGACAACGGCACCCAGTTTCCCAGGTCCCAAAGAAGCGGAGTAAAGCTGATGGATTTCGGCTTCGGTCTCATTGGCTGGCGCGCGTCGTAGTTTCAAGGAACAAGGCTCTCATTGGCCACTGCGCATCAGTTTCAACGACCGCCACCCCATGGTGCTGCGTGTCCGTCAGCGTGGCGGTAACACGAAGCGTCCAAGGTCAGAGCGGCGAGGAGAGGGCTCGCTCTGCCATCGACGCAAATACGCCACAGACGAAATAATGCAGCGGAAGAATGACGTGCATGCTTTGGCATTCACAACTCATAAAACATTCGTTGGTGTACCTCGAGATTTTTTTTTTTTTACTGTTTACAGGTTGAAATGCTTTAATAATTTTTTTCGTTGCCCAAACCGGATATGCCTATTAGGTGACTGTGGATGAGACTAGACGAAAGAAATGTCTATACAGGCCTGCAAGAATGCCATCACGAGTGGTTTCTTTTCCCCGTAACTTGCGAGCACGTGGAGCGGGCTCGTGAAGGTAGGTTTTGCATGTCTGCAGCTGCGCGTTCTTGCTCACGCTAAGGGTTCAGATGACGGCGGCCACATCATCGTCGTTTGCGGCGGGGATCTAACCGTCGCGCTCCCAGTTCCTAAATTGAGAACTACACCTATGCGGACAAGAGCAACGTAGACGATTTGTTCGTGTTTTTGACGCAGTGCTCGGCCCGCGTAGCCGAACATTGCATTGGCATTCGGCTGGGATTCGTGTTAAATCAGTGAAGCCGAACACGAACTTCACCTTTCTCGGCTGAGCCCGGGTAAAACAAAATTGCGCTTGAATCGCGCCCCACGCTCAGTCGAGAAAGATGATTCGAAGAATCCAGTGCACATGCCTTGTGTTGGTAAACACAGTGCACTGGAGAAAACAAGCTGGACGTAACGCCCTCTGTTGTTGGATCTCCTCGCCAAAAGGGGCAGCACCACCTCCACTTGGGGACAACTTTTAATTGCATTTTCGAGGAGTGAAGGAAAGCCCCCACACAACTTTACAGGAACACTGACAGGGTATTAATGCTCGCCGATGTTTTTGTTTGAACATAACCTATAAGAGTTCAGCTACCCAGATCATCGTTTGCGGCTCCAAATTCATTTTCTTTCCACCCGAAAACAGCGGTCAAAACGTGGCCGGTTCCAGTCGCGCTCACTCTCTTTTCGATGGTTACGTGGCGTTCAAGCTATATGTACCAAATACATTCAAAATTGTGTGTTAGCTAAGACACACATTCAAAAATAATAATAATAGCGGCGCACGACGGATCAACGTTCCGATGGACGTAGTGCCGCTTCTTGGAACTGTCCTTCGTGGTACCGGCCAATCGATCGTCAAGCACAGAACATCGAGCGGACGAGACATAAGTTCGAAACAATGGCACGACAAAAGGTTCACTCAAATTCGTCGTCGTTGTCGTCGTCGTCTGTTTCACACACCACAAAAGCAGGCGAAAATAAATGTTGTGTCTTCCGTGCTTCCGGCCATGAGCTTCAGTGCTCGCGTTTTGGTTTCGGTTTCGAGCAGTTGAGTTTATTGTTTTTAATAAAAATGCACATGCTTCTGCAGTAAAATATTTATTGGATGGTCTCCTGACGGCGTATTAAATATCACGAAAAGAAAACATTTTGGAGGTGTTAGTGTGTGTTTAATCAGCGCTCAAAATAGGAGAGGGCACGCTCATTTTGTAACAGTAAATTTGACTGTATTGCCAAGAAAACTTATCCCCTAATGTAGAAGACAACTCCTGCTAATGGTTTGATGATAAACACCAGGTTTTAACGATAGAGAATTGTATACATGATTATTGTTAGTTATCTGTAACCAAGATAAGTTGGAAAAGACAACCTTCTCACAAAAGTGTGTTTTAGAAGATCATTTTATAAATTTTTGATGCACAAATTGCACACAAGAATTATCAAACAGTGACAAAAAATAACCAGTTTTCTGAATTGCCCTTTCCAACTGCAGACTATTGCCGAGAAAGTGTGTCTGCTTGAGCTCTTAAAAACTGTATTGTTTGTCACTTCTGAAATGACGGTTTGGTTTTGGGTGCACTGAAGGTGTCTTTCGTGCGCATTTATATTTCTGTGCGCTGCTGTACAGGCGTTCGAAAAACACGAATATCAATTTGATTGTTGCTTCAGGAGTGACTGTTTTGGTTTTCAATGCGCCGCCCTAGTCCGTACTTGTTTCTTTATTTAATCTTCATATAAGTGTTAAGGTCTGGTTTATGCACAGTACTTGTCAATTTTTGTGTATATTTTCTCACGCTGAGCGATGTGCGGAAGGGGGGGGGAGGAAGCTGTCACTATATCATGCATATATTGCCCTCCGAGACAACCGTACTTCCCCTTTGTTGTCCAAATAAAAACTTCGAATTTGAATCGAAATATGACATCTCAAAATTTTGTTTTTGTCGATGGTTTAACTTTCTTGAAGAGGTGACACCTTAATTGGTGTTGCTGTCAAAATATGAAGAAAACAAAAAGAATCGCGCGGATAGAATAATTTTCTGTTGAAGTCAATCTGGCCGCTCACTGGAATGTGACGTTGTAGGTTCTTATGCATCCAGAGGAAATGTCCGGTCTTATTCCTTTGAGAGCATTTGTTCGGTTCCTATGCACCGCGCCGGATGAGGTTCCCAGGAGCTTCAAAAGCAGAGGTCACGTTGATCCTTCAAATCTAAACAGTCAATACACCTTTCAAAAAAGACAAAAAAACAAACAAAAAAACAACACTGGTTTGCTCGCGGAATTTACCGCCCGATTCAAAGTGCTCAGCTTTATTTACACATAATGCCATCTCAGACTGCATCCAGTCAATTGAAATTTCGTAAAAAGTCACTCAAGTCAAATATTACGTCTTTTGGCGTAAAAATTAAAGGTCCGGGCAACAAATTTTGTACATTGTGTAAATATCACTTAAAATGAATCCCTGGCGTTTATAATCAATAAGACACGATTTAAACCTGATTCACATCGTTATGGTTCGATTTTACTTGTAATTTCTGCAGTTGCAATGTCTCTCGTGTGTCCGAAAAAGCCAGGGGGAAACTGCAGTGTCCGACGTCGCAGCTGCGAATTCGCAAGCAAAATCGCGCCATCTGAATTGGGCTTTGAGGCCCCAAAGCCACTGGATCCTGGGAGAGTAGCGCCATTGCCTTCTCTACCTGCAAGCCGAACACAAACAGAATAATAATAATAATTGGGTTGTGTGTATCTTTATACAGCCTAGAACTTGGTCTGCCTCAAGGACACAAACAAATACAAAGATACAGACAACCAAAACCTCGCAAGGAAATTGGCTAATCGGTCTACGTTGCCATGGAAATCGCCATCTCGGTCTATCCAAGTCTTCGAAGCTTCCGGAGGGTCGTTCTCAACCAGTCGCGCCAAGATAACCATGGAGCATCATCGTACTGGAAACGTTCCTCGCCAGTATAAGCGTCTTTGGCACTGTCTATGCAATTTTATCAATCATGCCCATCTCCAGGGATATCTTAAAATATGCCGATCTCACCAGCCAGTCTGACTATATACCACCGCTACCGCAATGCATCCAGCGAACTTTAGTCTTTCTACACGTGCAACCTGGAGCTCTGCGCGTGTAAGAGCACGAGAAGGCACGAGCCCTCGCATGCAAAGGCGTCTGCCTCCTGTGAACAAATGTTATGGCGGCGATACGCATGCGCCGAACGCTTAGTGATATCGGTCTATTATATTGTTCCTTTTGCGTAATTTTAAAACAATAAACTTATTTTTCAGTGCCTCCTAGCACCGACACAGCATGTGGCGCTTGTACGAAGATGTACTCCTGTTTCGGCGGTGTGTGGATAAATCTCGGTATCAAACACTCCATGTACCCGTAACCGGCAATTTGATCGGCTCACCAAGAACGGAGGAGTTAAAGAGAAATTGCTCATTTCACGGACCGAAATGGCGGCTTGGCGCTACTTTCCTAGGATCCATTGACTTTAATGGCCCTTACGCACAGTTGCGTTGTTTGATAGCGTTTTGTGTGTGCTTAACTGCGTCGCGACTCCGAGAAACCAGGACATCCCTGCTGCTTCTATCGCGTGCCAAGATGATTCCATGAATTGGATTCCACGCTTCATACGAAGCACAGATGTGCCGGTGACTCGCTTTCGTTTCTCGACGCAACACAGTCAAACGCGCTCAAACCCTCTTAAAAAGCCTCTGACACGCCAAAAAAAATTTTTTTTTCGTGCTAGGCGGTGAAATGGCATATCACGACATTACAAAAAAATTGTTTCACTATAGAGTTGCGTAGTGTTTTTTTAATAAAAAATAGAAATACGAGGCCCAATTCAAAGTTTTAGCAATGCACTGTGACGTAACAGTGTACCGCAAGCTGTCGGGGCGGTCAGAAGGGAGGCATCGCCGGAAGTCACGTGAGTTGTATCCCTCCTCGTGCTTACCGCGAGCGCGTGTAATATATTTTTTTAAATATTTGTGTTATTTTCCGCACCTCCACGAGCGATCCAAGCAGACAAGGTTTCTTTTATTTGCTTTTCATCGCTTAATGTTGCTGTGAAGGTAGAAGAAGCGGAGTCAGTGAATTGACGTGATCAACTGCAATGCCTAGAAGGTGCTGTGTGAGGGACTGTCCCGGTATAGACGCTTTGCAGCAGCTGTGCATGGGCGCCGCCATAACTGACCTTCAGTTTTTGTTTCCCATTATTCTGTTTACTTCACTTCATTATTACCATAGCAGGCCAAGTTATTGCCATCGTAGATTTTATTCTGTGTTTCTCCCCAGCATTGGCCTTTGTGGAGGCTCGTCCACACCGATTTCAGTGCCTCGGTATCTCGGTAAAACACGAAAAGGTCAGCCATGGCGGCTGTATTCTGGCGCGTGTGTAAAGCGTCTATTTCAGCAACTGAAGAAGAGATCCCACTGCATGGATTTCCGAGAGACATACATCGGCCGCATGTGTACCTAGTACACAATTTCTACTCATGTTCTAGACAAAACACGTACTTTATGCTCGACGTTTAGTTGTACTTGGTACACTCACCAGTTCGTATTCTTTAGACGGCCGGCATCTTCAGCCTGGAGAGTATCCGATGATTCAACGACCTCGGTGTCTGAACCTTCAGCAGTGCGATCGCGGGCGTGTCGAATGCTAGCAATCCTAATTTCTGCGAGCGTTCTAAATTTTTTTTTTCAAAACTTGATAGCTTGTTTTGCGTTCAGTATATACTTTTTGAGGCAATATTTCATGGGCGCCGCCATCTTGACGTCACGTGACCCTGCCGCCATAGCCGACCTTCAGTTTTTCGCCGCTCCTCCGCGTTGCCTGCTGCAACGGCTACCACCAAGCGTTGTTTTCGTGTTCTTTTACGTTCTGTGTTGAAATCGTGTGTTTTCTTTAGATCTTTTCGGTATTTCGGGCTTTCATTTAATCATCTGATACCTATATTTCAACATAGCTCTTGAATTTTCTTATTTATGGAATGGAATCGAACAGCGAATTGATCGACGATAGACGATTATGGCTTTATAGACCGTATAAGCTCATCCCTTTCTTACGTTTTTGTCGCGAATAAAGGGCAGTCAAGATTATTGAGAGATAAGCAAATTTCAACTGACGCAATATGACTATCGCAGTCGTGCTTCTCGCTGCATGTGCGCGCGTTTCCGTAAAGGCGACCCGCAGGTAAGCGATATAGCGTGCGACGAGACGAGCGACGGCGACAACGACGAGCGACGGAGATTTCTCAATGTCGCCCGTCGCGTCGCTCAGTTTTTGGGTTTCTAGAAAACGTCGCTCACCGCCTTGGTCGCTTGCGTCCCGTCACTTCCATGCGGTTTGCCTCGTCACGCGACTGACCGAGCGACAGCGAAGCGGGTCGTCGTCGCTTGTCTCGTTGCTCGCCAAATCGCTTGCATGCGGTTTATACTTAATATCGAGGCGCCAGTGGTTCAATGCTGTGTGCATGGAAATTAATTTAGTATAAACCGCATGTAAGCGATTTGGCGAGCGACGAGATAAGCGACGGTGACCCGCTTCTCTGTCGCTCGGTCAGTCGCGCGACGAGGCAAGCCGTATGGAAGTGACGGAGAAAGCGACCAAGACGGTGAGCGACGTTTTCAGAAATCCCAAAACTCAGCGATGCGACGGGCGACAATGAGAAATCTCCGTCGCTCGTCGCTGACTCTCGTCGTTGTCGCAGTCGCTCCTCTCGTCGCACGCTAAATCGCTTACGTGCGGGTTTGTTTTACGGAAACGAGCGTGCACATGCAGCGAGAAGCACGACTGAGATAGCATTACTGCGTCAGTTGAAATGTGCACATGTCGCAGTAGTGTTGACTGCCCTTCATTAGCGACAAAAACGTAAGAATGGGGTGAACTTATATGGTCATTGAAGCCTAGGCCATAATCTTCTATCGTCGATCCATTTGCTGTTCGATTCCATTCCATAAATAAGAAAATACAAGAGCTATGTTGAAAAATAGATATCAAATGATTAAATGAAAGCCCTAAATATCAAAAAGACCTAAAGAAAACACAAGATTTCAACGCGGAACGTAAAAGAACACGAAAATGAAGCTCCGGTGGTGGCTGGCGCAGCACACACCGCGGAGCAACGGCGACAAACTGAAGGTCGGCTATGGCGGACCCGAAAGAGCGCGGAGGGCGCGCCGACGGGTGGCAGCTGAAGTAACTGACACCCTGAAAGCGTCTATAGCTCTCTATCATCGGACTGACGGCGTGCACTCGTACACACTTAAAATTTTTACACCCTTATTCGTGTAAATGGCTCGTCCTCTGGCTAACGCCTTTATTCGTGTAAGGGTGTTAGCCGCCGGAGGTAAAGAAAATCGTGTTAACTGCTAACACCCTAAAAACAATATGGCGGCCAGTGTGCGACAGGCGATACGATTAAAAGGCTTGGCGAGCCGTCGCCGGAGCGAGAGCTTATGGCTCGTACGCTCGTTTGGTGTCATCTGTAGGCGCAAAAAACTTTTCAAACAACTCTATGTCAAAGCGCCAACACCGCAAGTAATACGAGTAAGGCCGAAACCGCTGGAGGCTGAACAGCCGAGATTGTCGCCGAAGTCTCGCTCGGCCTCCTCAATGCGGGTCTCATTTTCATCGCATCAGAAGCGTTTATAAGGAAGGGATCGCTTTACAAACACTGGCATGCTGGCTTTATTGCACACAACGCCCACTTGCGACAACGAATCGCTCAGACACCCTCTGTCGACAGCGGCTAGGAGGTATCGCACTCGCGCTCCGTGTGGCTCTCGATCAACTAATGCCCGTGCTCACCTCTGTTACGTGTTATCCACTCATGGACGTTTGTGCGTGAACAGCGGTATTCAGCACCTAGAACCCGCGCTGGGGAAGCCGCCTAACCTCCTTTCGTTACAATCGGGCAGCATAACACGGCGATACAGCAACCAGCGGGATTGAATCGGAGCCGTCGGAGCAGCGACGATAACGCGACGGATGGACTAATGGCATCCAGCCCTCTAATAGTTATAGATCACCAACTGCCACACTTTTCAAAATTGGGCGGCAACAACCCCCATCTAGCGACAAAAATAAAAGTGATAAATATTTGAAGAAAAAAAATAGCAATCTTTTTGACTGCCTCTCGCACCACATTGTCACTCACGACACGGACATACACACAACACTGCACATGCATACACACGCGGATACAAGTAATAACAGAACAATTGCACAACACACAGCAATAGCACATACATCCTACTAATACAAACAGAGCTGTGCCCCGAGCGGTATATATGCCCTTCATTTTCGCGCATCGGTTAGCCCAGTGACCACGCTAGTCTTAATAAAGATATGACAAGATTACGCCAATATTATATCTCAATATTATTTTTCCTGCATTCGTCTTAGGTAGATACATATATCCCTTAATAACCTCTTACACCATAATGTATTATAATGATACGCGCCTCACTTCTTGTAACTCAACGTGAGTGAAAAGAAAAAAAATCGTGTGAATTCTGTCTGGCAACCACACTCGCGGCGTGGTTGCTATGGCGACGCTGACGGTACGCGCGCCGGCAGCAGTCCAGCTGGTTCGGCTGCGGCGGCTGCGGCCGAGTGCACCAGTCCACGGTGAACGCCGCGAACGCAATCGAGAAAAGAAAGCGTCGACTAGAGAGAGACCTGGAAAAAAAATCCTGCGAGTGGGCAGGAGCTGGGCATTGCAGAAAGCAATAGAAGGCTAGGACGCATACGGAAGCTGTACGTAATCGAGTTACCGTTCGTTCGCTGCCAAATTCTCCATAGTCGTCTTCTTCTTCTTCTTCCGCCCGTTCGAAAGGGAACAGCCTACAGGTCCGATTACCACCGTGGCTTCAGTGGCTTCATCGGACGGAACTGTCAACTGAATTATACTTCGTTTCACGTTATGTGCGAGCGAAGTGAAGCTAGAAGCGCGAGCCCAACGCTCTGAGCGTTCCGGCTTCGCACGTGCGCTCGTGCACTACAGGCGCTGTTACAAGCAGCATGCTCGCGCTTGTAGCGTCGACTTCGCTCGCACATAAGGTGAAACGAACTATAGTTCCAAAACGCGCGTGCGTCAAGCAGCGCAACGTTGCACGCACAAAGTCGGTAAGTAAACAAAACGCTTATAAATATGACACAGTGCCGTTCTATTTTTTTTTTTTAATTTACGGGGGCGCGCGGTGTTTTTGGGTGGCTCAAGGTATGGGAAAGCAACCGGAAAAATCGGCGCCTGAACGACCAGGAGTGTACTAATCTATTGATGCATTTTACCTTCTGAAATTTGAAGGCGTATCGTCGTTCCTGTGACAAGTTAAGCCCAGCTCCGTTCCTGTGTAATCCAATGCAGACGACAGCGTTTGCCGGCGGAAGACTCGGTCGTCCGTGGCGAACGCATTTTTAGTATTTTTAAGGATGTTCTAGCTGCAAAAGAAATAAGCGCCTTGAAATTTCGCAAGGTAAAGTGCACCATAAAATACACTGCTCAGAAAACGACACCCCTTGCGTGCAGGCATCGATTTTTCCGGCAGTGTTTAGCGCGCTGTGAAATACAGTGTGCACTTAGGGGAAGTTTTGGCATGATATAATGTTGCTGATTGGAAATAAAAAAAGAAATGCTGGCATCATGTGTTTACATACACTTGGTCATTTTTGGACCCTTAAGTACCCTTTTTTATGACAGGTCTTGGACGCCAGCGCATTTTACGGAGGAACGAAGAGTGAAATCCGGCCAATTCCCCTCCACATTAACATCAAATGAGTGCTGTGAAAGCAAAGAAGAAAGTGAGGGTGAAACAGTTCCTGCAGTAGTAAGTGCCAGAAACAAAAAAGTGCCCCGAAGTGGAAAATATACTGCCTTGAAAGGGATCCAAAAAAAAAATAGAGGTCATCAGGTACATAGAGATACCGCCGAGCGTCACAGACCTGGACACTCCATTCCAGTTTTTTAAATGCCCATGCCCTGATGACGTGTTTACAGTGATATTTGAGGGGACCATCCTGTACTCAACTCAATGCCACCCTGAACACCATGTTCGGGTTCTAGTCACACCTATCGACGCAGGATGTCCTGGGGGCTATGTTCGACAAATGTTTCGTTTCTCCTAAAAAGAAACGGAAGTGACGATATCGCGTCTGATTGGTTACAGGGTCAAATGACGGAAATTCCCTCTTTCGTCATTTGAGCCTCTAGCCAATCAGAAGCGATATCGTTACTTCCGTCACTTCCGTTTCTTTTTAGGAGAACGAAATGTTTGTCGAACATAGCCCCCCTGCTCCAGATCAAGGAGGATATCCTTGACAGAATCTCCTGTATGACGACCGTGGCGGTCCTGGCCCTGGATATGAAGGGCGCCTTCGACAACGTCAGTCACACGCTGGTGTTCGAGAACCTGGCCTCGACTGGGTGCGGGCCCCGAATGTATGATTATGTGCGGGACTTCCTGAGCAACTGCATGGCCACCATCGGAGTCGAGTCCATCCGCACAAGCACCATCTCGGTCCCGAGCAAAGGCACCCCGCAAGGCTCGGTCCTGTCACCCACCTTGTTACCTGGCGATGTGCAAGCCGCCTCCTCTACTGGAACGGATTCCCCAGATGAAGCATACACTCTATGCGAACGACCTGACTATTTGGACTAAGTCGGGATCGGACGGCGAGAGGCAAGACTTCCTCGAAGAAGTCATTGAGACGGTGCAGAACTACCTCGAGGCCGGCAACCTCCTGTGTGCCCCTGATAAGTCTCAGCTGTTACTCGTCTGCGCGGGCAAGCTAATTCCCGAAGAGCAAGGAGGCAGACATTCGCCTCACGTTCAAGGATAATACCCCCGTGCCGCTGGTGAGGCGGGTTCGGATTCTGGACCTTCACCTCTAGCGGGACGGCGGAGCCAAGTACACGGTCGACCGACTCGTCGAGAAAGCCACGCAAGTCATGCTCATGATGAGCAGGATAACGAGTCACAGACACGGGCTCAAGGAGTCGGACCTGATCCGGCTGATCCAAGCACTCGTTGTGAGCCGCATCACCTACGCAACTCCGTATCTCAACCTGTTGTGGAGACGTAAGGGCAAGATGGACGTGATTATTCGCGAGGCGCACTAGCTGGCACTGGGGGTGCCGCCGTACGCGGCGAACGCCAAGCTCCGGCGGCTGGGTGTAAACAACACCTTCCGGGAACTCATCAACACGCACCTAGCCAGTCAGTGGGAGCACCTGGCCCTCACACTGAGTGGGCGGCACGTCCCAAGCTCGCTCGGCATCCCCATCTCCGCATCGCAATGTGAGACCATCCGGCTGCTGCTGGCCCTTTAGGACAAGATCTAGATGGCACCAATCCTGCGGAACATGAACCCATCCCTGCATCCAGGTCGCTGGATGGCTCCCGGACCCTTGGTTCCGCTTGGTCCCGCAGTGTAGCATAGGACCCCTGCTAGCAATTTGTTGCTAGCCCAGCATTTAAGCGTACTCCAGCCTTTTTGTATGTAAAGCAAAACAATTACTGCAACTGAACACTTCTAAACAGACGATAATCGAAGTTTGCACTGCTAAATGCCCTTCTGTTTTATCTAAAGTATCGCAACTAAGTACTCCAAGTACCGGTCGGAGCAGTGTGGTGCAGGTGAAGTTTCTACTTATGAAAAATGTCTGCCCAAAACCTTGCTTCGGTACCACCAGCTGCAACAGGAAGCCCGATGCAGAGGCTTTAAGAGCAAGCCCCATGCTTTGAATGTTGCTAAGCATGTGTGCTTGTGCAGTGCAAGTGTCGTTCTGGACAACGTGCTCGTTCTTGGCATTTCGGTTTCACTTGCACTTAAAGGGATGCTGAACCGAAATCTGGATTTCACAAAACACGGCGGCAAAAGCGTGCAACGGGATGCTACAAACACCAAAACATTACTCATACAGCAATATCTCAAACGGATGACCCTATTTTTTAAAAAAAGGAGGCGCATTTGACAGGTATGTTTACTTCTTGTTTTTCCGAGAAGGAGAGGGAATGACCTCGCGGCGAAGCGGAGGGAGGAGGAAACGAGATATCTCTAAATCATGCGCCTCGTCGGCCTCGTTCAATCTCAACCTCTTTTTCCAAAAATACGGCCGTCCATTCGAGATATAGCCTTACGAGTAGTGTTGTAGGGATTGTAGCGTCCCGCCTACAGCTCCTGCCCATTGTTTTCTAAAATCCAAATTTCGGTTCACCATCCCTTTAAAGGGAAACGGAGTGTGGCAGTGATGGGATGATTTCTTGTGTCAGCCGGAGTTGCCTACCATTACCACCGTAGGGCAGCAAAGGCTACAGGCACGCGAGAGCGACTTTGCGAAGTGCTTTCGCAGAACGAGAGCTTGCGATAGAGCGTGTACTAGCTCGCACTTGTCGCCTTCGACCGCGCTGTCACCCTGGCAAGCCTTCGGCAACACCTTCAGAATGCCCGTATTCTTCAAGAAAGCCACAATGTTACGAATATACCACAACAATGCTTGGTTTTTATTTTTTTAAAAAAGGGCATTTTTGAATATGCGATATACTCTGAGGGGAGCAAGTCTTTTGCAACACAACAACAGCAATGCACGCTCATTACCTTCGGTACTGCTTAGTACGTGCTCGCGTACGCTCACTTTATCCAGGCTGAAAAGCTTGTGCTGGGACGGGGCTAACAGACTGTACACGTCCATCAAATCAATTAAAATCGGGATCTCATTTTTTTTCTTCTGTTGACCCTCTATACGTTTATTCTGACAAATGTTACCGAAACCTTAACTGCCCACTTCGTAAATTTCGAAAGAGCACAAAAGGTTAGTGTAAATTCAAGCATGGGGTGGGGACATCTCATATAGAAGCACTAACGAAAACAAATGTAAAGTCAACAGTTGGTTATTCGCTATATCTTTATTTTCCAGATGTGTTGCACAATTTCATATCTGACTTTTCCCTCTAAAAAAAAGGAAGCCTTAAATTTAAACAACTAATTTTAAAACAAGTTTTAAATGAATAGCCATACAGGAAATTTTATTTATAGCACTGTACTGCCCAATGAAAAATGAGCAGGCTATGAACAAAATGAACCATAGCATTTAACTTACATGGGAATACTGAACACTGGTGGCGTCTTTTGACTGAAGTAATATGCAAAGTATGAACAGGAGCGATAAAGAAACACAACATTTAATGCCGGTCATCTCCACTTTTAGGAAAGTATCTCACCATAAGATTAATTTGACATTTTGTAGTAAGGGTGCTGAATTCCAGACATGGTGAGACAAAATGACTGAAAAAAATGTAGAAACAAAATGTAACAACTCCATACAGGTGCCTAATAGTTTGATGAATAGGAAACAACACATAGGACTAGAGAAATGTGATGAATATAAATGAATAAAGCTGGTCATGAATTGAAGCATACTTAGGTATGTGAGCCACACAACTTGCAGCTGCCATCTCACGAAAAACAAACAAAGCCTTTAGTGATTTCGAAAATCGAAACAATCCTGGCAGGAGTTTCACCAGACTTTGGCGATCGCACTATGTGATCAGCAATCATGCTACAGGTGTTTTCTTGATTGTATTAATAACCTTGATTGCAACTGGCCATAGCTGCGAGTAGATTAGAACAAGACAAAGCCTCTCAAGAAGGCAGCTCGTATTGTATGTCTTCTGGCCATGGGCGAAGCCGAAAAGCCAGTAGGCCGCCATGACCACAGTCAAGCCATCCTCCGCATCTTGCACTTCGAAAAGCCAAACTGTATCAACGTGTATGTTCATGCTCTTCGCTGCCTCCACATCGTACCCTGAGAAGGCAACGCAGGGTGTCGTCGGGATGGTTCCCTCCTGCATATAAAAGCAGAATTGATCCAGTCAGAGAACAATAAAGGCCGCACTGATAGTATGATTTTAAGCATGAAATTCTTTCAGCTCCCGGCCACCAAACCGATGACGTATCCTTTCGGGAACTAACGCCAAAAATCACTTCAAAACATCCCAGGTTTCGAAGTTGACTTTGGCGTTGGCTTTCTTATTTGAAACCGACTTCGAAACCTACTGGGTCTCGAAGTTAGTTTTGGATCAGAAAGGTGTGCACTATCAGGGTTCAAAATTTGCTGTCAAAATTTTGTTTCCTTGAGACAAGGAAACAAAAAGGGACATACACACCACCGTCTCAAAACCAGCACAGCATACAGCTGTCATTTACTTCCACAAGTCTTCTTCCTTGTCATCCTACACGCTACACACGCTATGAAACCTATTCTTATACACGCTATGAAACATTCATTATACATGCTATGAAACCTATGCGGAGGGCAAGTTCGTCTGCTTCTCGCGCAGGGGGTAGCGGTGACGTCAGAACGCTGAGCCCTGATTGGCTGATCGCGGTCCCCTATCTGAGCGTCGTCTGCTCCTTTGCAACGTCGTCTGCTCGCAACGTCGTCTGCGTCTGTCTCACCTTTCCTGCGACTTTTGCAAGTGGAGAGGCCAGATTCACGAAACTATCTTACGCCAAAAATATGCGCAAGACAAAACTTAAAAACAAATTCGTATTCACGAACCAAAATTTTCGTAAGTTTTGCGCAGGTTACGACAAAATCCTACGACAGCTCCGAAGCTACGCAATTGTTACAATCAAATCAGCATGGCCGACAGCGTCGCGGTCGCGACGACCAATGGACGTTTATTTTTCTACGTGCGCTTCTCTCGCGTCCCGACTTCAAGCAGCAAGAAAAAAGTAAAATGTACTTGAACCAGACCACGACGAACAAGAACGCTGGATCCACAAACACCCGGGAAAAGCTCCAACGGTCACGATTCCACCGACACCGACCAAGCGAACTCGGCAGATAGGCCTAGCAGCCACCCCGACTCGGTGACCGTCTGCCCACGACTGGCTGGCGTGCAGAATGGAATGTGCCCGCGCGACCCTTGTGAACCCTTCCCGTATTATACTGTGATCACTGACCTCAATTTTAGATTAAGAGGTCAATCTCTTCCTCTTGTCATCTCCTTGTTTTCCGAGGCAACGGTGACTCTCGCCGGTGAAAAAGCGGTGAATATCCGACAGACGCAGGAAAGGTAAAGGAGCCATCGCTTTGACTAGCAGACGTAAAGCAGACCGACGTTAACTGCGCCAACCCGCCGACGCCGTCAAAGAATGAGGAGTCTTGCCGCACACGAAAGGGGGGAAAAAGTATTTGGGAGGGAACTTGCGGACACTAACACGCTCACTCTCGGTTCTTAGCAAACAAACCTCGGCGTCTCGGGACACCTCGCCAGTGAGTACTTTGACTTCCCTCCTTGATGCGCGTCTGCTAGTTGTTCGACAAAAACAACGAACCGCTCGAGTCATTTCGTCTGCCTTCTCTGAAAGGCGAAGTCGAGCTCGCTCGTAAAGACCTGCACTTCCGAAAGTCGCAGGAAAGGTAAGACAGACGCGGACGTCGTTGCAAAGGAGCAGACGACGCTCAGATAGGGGACCGCAATCAGCCAATCAGGGCTCGGCGTTCTGACGTCACCGCTACTTCCCTTCTCATGCGCAGAAGACGAAAATGAGCCCACTTGCGAGGCGTATTATTTCCGAACTACAACTTTAAAAAATTATTCAACATTGAAATTACTTTTTTTTATGACATCTCACCACCAAATTCGAAACCAAGAGCGCATCATTCGTTTCAGCCGTTTGAACCAATTGCCTGACGAGGATGTTCACCTTTCTGCCGCCGTCTTAAGGGGGTCTGGGGCATCGTTCCTGGCGCGAATACAGTCGACTCTCATTAATTCAAACTCGAGGTGGGCCGAAAATTTGTTTGAATAAAGCAAAGTTTGAATTATCAGGAGTTTCTAACCACAGAGACGCATAGGATGGGACCTGCACATAGTTTGAATTATCCGCAAGCTTTGAATTAAGAGATTTTGAATTACTGAGAGTCAACTGTATTACCGCAACTGTTTATTTGATTGGTGCTGAACCCAAACTTCTGTTCGGGCTGGAACTTGGTCAACAGTGTCTTAGACGTGCCCGACGCCCCTTTCAATCGTCAAATAAAATTTAGAAATTGCCTTCATGGTCTCTTTAAGAGTTTCAATGCAGGCGTCTGGAATTCGCAAAATTTAGTGGCCACGATTATGTCCTCTGTGACCGATTTGCGAAAATAAACGGTTTTACAGTAATGATTCAGATTGTGATTTATTGGGAATTAACCAGTGCTGTTAATAACATGGTCTGTACTGTCCGCTCCGCTGGTGTCTTTTCTGCAGTCATTGCATCCACGCAGCTTGAAAGTGCCCTGCTTTATGAAACTTGTGGCATGCACACACCGTGGCGCTCCACTTCATAGCGTGGCGTGCGGTAGCGGCAAAAGCCTCTGCCAAGAACATGCTAAGCTACTCCCTGCACAGCATTTGTGGCGGCAGAAAAGATACAAGGCTATTATGTTGTTCCCGAGAGTATAGTATGTTGCAGGTTAAGACGGTACGGTGAGGGGAAGAAGCTCCGCCTACACTCTTTCCACTTTTGCAGAAAGGATGCAATAGAGAAAAGAAGGAAACCGCCAATCGTGGCAAGCAAACCCTTTTTGGACTGGCGGAAGTGATGGGAGACCCCAGGCAGCGTAAAAAAAGGGGAGGGGGGGGGTGGACTGCAAACGTATTTACCAAGAATAAAATGGGGGGAAGAGTGAAAAGAGGTATTCTTCTATAGATTCCGTTTGCTCCCAGAGCTGTGAATGCGTCATGGCCGAACTGGGCTCTACTCAATGCCACAAATCATAAAAAAAAAAAAAAATTGCCCAGCAGAGTTTTGCGGACTCCTAAAATGCCTTTACGGGAATGGGCATCTGCAGTACGTTTTGCAGGAAAAGGGGGAACCTCATTTGTTTCAAAGTTATAGGGCTGAAAGCTACACCCCTCAGAATGACCCCCCCCCCCTTGCACCCCTTTGCTGACGCCCACGATTGTGGGCACCTCGTCACTTACAAAATGTTTCCTAGGACCCACGTGTAGAAAGTAGGAGCTACCATTCAAGCACCTGTCATGACTGCAGTGCAGACGTATCACAATAGCATGGAAGAACAATAAATAATAATGGACAGTCTGGCCGGAAACAATGGTACAGTTTCAGACTCACTGCTCAGCTTGCCAGATCAGCCAGGCTAGAAAAACGAAACTGGCAAAGTGAATGAGTTGCGAGTATAAAAATGCAACAACAAAGCCCTACTGGAGTTCTTAGAAAATTTTGGGGGCTTCTTGTCAATGGAAAAGGCACTCAGCAATTAAATCCAATACTTGGAGCTTACACTTCATGAGCTTGCAGTTGGCACCTTCCACTGAGATCACGGTGATGTGCTCCAGCAGCTCCTCGTTGCATCTCAAAACGTTCCTGGTGGCAAGACTGACGATGGATGCCACTCCTTCCGACATTGCCTTCATTGGCTCGAACTTTGTCTGGCGCTTTTAGTCTTTTCGGAACTGAAAGTAGAGCATGCATACATACTTGCATGAATGTCACAGAAGTGAAACATGACCAGAACCAAATTTCCAGAAACACTTCTAATTCCAGCCCACAATAAATAATTTAAAAAATTAACTTCATCTTTCTATTTTAAATTTATATATATATTTGCAAATACACAGGCACCTTCACAGACACAGAGAATGAGCGCCAAAAGAGAAAGAATAAAATGTTCTTGGGGCCTGATTTTGGTCATCGTTGAGATCGCGATCAAGATCTCACTAGGTCCGCACTGTGATTGGACACGATGCCACAGACGAGCGCTCTCGACCAATGAGAATTCTTCTCGCTGTCGACGAGGCAATTTTTTGGTGAGAACTTGTCACTTTCTTTCGGATAGTGAGATCGATATCGCAGCAAGGTGGGTGCTTGTCCCAAGCTCTTGTTTTAGCACCAGTGGGTGTCAAGTTACACACGGCCATTTAACAAATCGGCATAGCCAAACAAAGCACAGGACAACAACTGCGTCTGTAAAATAGCTGATGTTCCATATTTCAATCAGTTTTCAATCTCACTCTGCGCTGCACACAATTTGTAGCAGACGATTGTCCCTTTTTGGCTCTGTTCGCAGATGACTTGCCAGTCTGTTCCTCG
>JAZHYW010038677.1:0-23325 GCA_037355805.1 Ixodes ricinus | reverse complement strand
TCCTGAGCTTGAGGTATTCAAATACTACATTGGGTGCTTGTTATTTTTACCGATACGGTTGTTTCGTTCGACGAGTGCAGTGGAGACAAAGGCAGCAGCTTTAGGTCCACCCACTAATCACTCCAATCAGAGCTCGGAGTTCTGATGTCCCCGCGAGCTCACGTCTCCTTCTCTCCCTCAATTTTTCGGCGCATAGCACTACGTTTTCTTTTTGTTCTGTTTTATTGTATTTCGTTCATTTCTGTTATTAAGTATTTATTCATCAGTTATCAACTGGCTTGAGAAATATGGTAACCATTGCAGCGCTCTTTCAGGTGACTGCAGGATGTCCTACGGAAACTATTGCTGCGTGGCTAGGTGCCCCAACAACGGCAAGACACGCAGGAATCAACGCACGAAGTTTTCTCGTTTTTCGCGTGACTCAAGGTACACGACAGACGTGACTTTCATTACTCCCTATCGTTTGTTTGACGACACCAACCGTAGACCATATGTACATTAGATGTGTTGGTGCTCTAGCGAGCAGAGTAAATATTATTCAAGGTTTGTTGACATTTAGGGAAGAATTGACTCTTCACTTCTTTTTCTTAATTGCATGATCCTTCCTTTTGCAACACTATCGCTACCGAAAAAACAGTTTATGGTGGATTATGGAACAGGAAATCTAACTGATTTCTACATGGAAACCTGAAATCCAGTTTGAAGACAATGGTCTGCAAACTGGAATTCAGGTTTCAGCAAGAAATCCAGTTAGATATTTCTGTTCCATAATCCACCTTAAACTGGTTTTTTAGGTAGTGTAGGCTTTAAAGGGGAGATGGGGCACTTCTGCATTTGAGTAAAACGCTTGAATTGCGTTCATTTGGCCTTTAGAATAACAGATATCACACTATATTTCAATGCGACGCGCCAGAGAACCATCAGAGCAATTTCAAAATAGGGCTGAAGCCCCGCCTCCCTAGCCTTGGGCAGCCAAAAGATCCGTCAATGACGTCACGTACAGCGACTTTCTTTCGCGTTTTCTCGCGTTTCACACTACTTGCGCAGCAAAAGGTTTGGGTATTCAGGTTCACGGGGTAAAAATACACTAGAATTCACTTCTAACTCATTTTTTTCAAGAAGCTCCCATCTTCCCTTTAATTATGCTCAAGGATAGAAGTTTATGTTTTGTTTAGTTTCTTTTTTTATAAATACTAGATATTAATATTTTATTTCTTGCTCTGCAAGAGTCGGAATAATTAACTGCAAATGCGCAACAGTGCTAACAGCGGTTTCATTTTTTTACTTGTGACTGTTAAAAACAGCTTCCACGATACACTGCAAGCTGATTTGTCATATCTTACATACATATGTTTATGTGTCTTGTACGTTCGTCTGTGTCTTGATAAAAAAATCCAGCCCTAGCGCCACCACACCGTTAAATTATCACGTAAGATACGCAAGCTGCGTAAGCTTTCTGCTACTTCTGCATGCAGGTATTTGCAGCATGCTGCTTTCACTGCCTCTACAGAATTTTGCCTACAATTAACTATTTCTGGACCACTTCTTGCTGTCGCCGTTATTTCCTCGGCTGGGGTACACGGCCACTCCTAACAATACACATGGGCACTCATGTAGATCTTGTTGTGAAAGTTGAAGAGACTATTGTTTAGAGCTCGGGTTGGGTTTTCTATTCGAAAACGAAAACGATCCTTGGAAATTAGGGCCCTGTACTCATTTCTGGCCAATAGATTGCGTCCGTAAAAAAATTACAGGAAGATCCATTGGTGCATTTTCAGGGAATGCGTTAGCATGACCCTTGGAAACGCCACACACGTCCTTCTTGGGAAACGCTAACGCCGACCCCTTAACTTTTCTCTAATAGCTTTCTCTTTTGCTTTCTCTATTTTTTTTTTGGCCTGTTTTTGGCCTCATTACGGCGTCAGTGTTAGCGTTTCCCGAAGGAGGACGTGTGTGGCTTTTCCCAAGGGTCATGCTAACGGATTACCTAATAATCCCAACAATGAATCTTTCTGTCTTTTTTACCCTTTTTTGTACTCTGCCAGTCAGAGTACGTCGACGCCCTTCGATGCGGTCATCCATATCACTCATAGAAAGACCCACATCCATACCGCTCGTGGAAGGAACCGCATCAATATCCCTCGTGGAGGGAACCGCATCCATCATTTTAATTACACACACGCATTAGAGCCCACGCACCGCTGCCACGGGAACCCGGATCGAAGAACGAGCGGCGACAGCACAGCTGCAACTTGAGAACGCCCGCATTCCAACGCGCCGCGTCGCCTCCTCGCCTGGCTCCGCTCCAGCTGTGCGCGTGACTTTCACGAAAACGAAAGGGCTCGTTTTGACAAAAATTCGGCGGTGTCTGTCCGTTTGTCAGCGCCGGAGAGAGAAGGAAAGGTTGAGGCGTGCAGACGTCGGCGCTTCGAACCAAAAAGGAGCGTCGCACGCGTCAACCTCTCCCCCTCCTCCTCCGTCTCTCTCTCGGGAGCTGACAAACAAAAGACACCCCAGGGATTTCGTCAAACGAGCGTTCTAATCCTAACGCTTTAAAAACAATGTTCTAACATACAATGTGACTGCGCTAAAATGCAGTAATTAGCCTTAAAGGTGACTTCAAAATAACTGAAAGAGTAAATGAGTATCTAAAGAAATTAAAAAAAAGATCGCAACTAATTTACGGCATGAACGTAATCGTTTCTAAGCTTTTCCTGTGCAAAACGTTCTGGCAATAATTTTTATTTTCTCTAGTTTTTCTAGATTTTATTTTTCCGGTGACTGCCTCGTAATGAGGTCCTTTTCTCTGAATAAAAACATAAAAAAAATCCAAAAGAACAAAAACAAGGCTGTGTACACGAGCGAAGCCCACGCGAAATTGCATGAGCTAAATCAGCAGATATAGCTCAAACAATTTGCATGGCACCGCTGAATACTCGATAGCGCCAATTTGTTCTCAGGCGCAGAAACAAGCGTCACAACATTTTATCAAAAATTTACCGGCATGCTAGGACCCCAAGCTGTCCAAAAACACACTTTCTAAAAAAGAAAATTTTAAATCGTCCTTATCGTGCTTTGAAAGAGAAAATAATATCACAAAACGTCATACTCTTTTAGGATCTCTTCCAAAGCTCAATTGACAGATATGCTTTCCTCGCATACAATAAAAGCAAGGTTTTCGTTTTCAAGTTCAACGCCTCTTATCCTGGGAACAAGGCCATATCTCGCAAAATTCCCCTGGAATCATGCAGTACAGCTACTGGTGTACACATTTTATTAATTGTAAGCGGACTAAAGTGTTTGCCTTTGCAGGTTCCCTTCGAAGGCGCACTTCATCAAAAAGCGCGCCGTTCGGTCCTTCGGAGAGAGGTTGTAAAACATGTCAACTTGGGAGCTTCTTATCTTGGCAACGACAGCTTTATCTTGCAAAGTTCCCCGGAATCGTGTAGTACACGTCCTAGAGTGTCTATGTAATTTTGTTTAAGTCGTGTAAATCGTTTCCTGCCAGTTCCCCAGAGAGGCTCACTTGCCCAAAATATGCGTCGTTCACTACTTCGGCCATTGATATTCTCGAAGTAGCTAAATTTAGCACTTTTCATATTAACAACCAAGTTGTAACTTGAAAACCTCCAATGAAATCGTATAGTACTATCACTAGGATACATGATTTACTTGTCGAAGGTTATTCCTTATTTTGGCCATGCGAAATGCAATACATTTGGTACAAAAAAGAAGCTTGCGACTTTAATAAAAAGCTTGTACTTTTTTGCATCTTCGGCCTTGTTAAATTTTGTGCTCGAGAAACGTTCTAGAACTCGTGCAAGTTTCAAATAATGTAGTCGTGATACGTGCCGTTTTTATGCATGTAAACACGAAAATGTAAAGTGGCCTAGCTTTCCTGTAGGATATCCAACCATGCAGGGAAGGCAGATACGCCAAGCGAGTTGGCGATGTAATTAACAATCTCCCAGGAAAACTGGGAGAATGTGTTTATAACATAGCTGCTTACTATTTTCGTTAGCGTACCCGTACTACTGCATTATCCGGGAACTTGGTGAAATTCAACATTTTCAGTCGAAAAATTAATAAAATTAACAAGAGAAACGTACAATTTCATAAGAGCCAATTACGTGTTTTACCCAAGGAACCGAGAAAAGCAATTGTATGGGGCTGATATTTCTACTCGCTTAGTGTATTTCACTCTAAATCGAACAACGTGTCGTTGTTCGATTTGGATCACGCAGATTCTATTGTTATTTGGCCGATTGATATTTGGCCGAGAGATGGTGCAACTAGTTTTTGTCTGGGAATCTTGAGGATACTTTAATATTGTGCAAACAATATCAAGACGCTCCGCTCCTTTCAGCATCAATATAAACGCTCGAAACTCACATAATAGGATCGTACGCGATTGTGCGTACAATAAATCGATAACATCAAGAACCCACCTACACCTAACTGCTTTATTTCACATTGCCACCTTTCAGTTCCTGCTGGATAGTAGCCGGATTGTATTGCGTCGACACAGTACGAACAAGTGAGTCCTCGCTGGCCACTATATTAATCGCCTCCATTTGCTAATTCAAAAGAATGCCCGGTGTAACATGCGGTCTTGAATCCTCCGTGTCATATAGTATCGCAAGGAGTTTGGCTGTAATTTGTGCTGCTCACTTGAAGCATTAGGGTAAACTACATCACTGGTGCAAGTAAACGTGTCACACTTTACTGTAGTTATGTTTGCTTTCAGGTTCATAGGCATCATATTGTCAGTTAGCTCGTGTGCTAAATCACACGTTACTGGGTGAAAAATCTCATGATCCTAATGTCTAGGCTAATCTTTGTTTATTTTTGTCAACTTAATCCAATGCCGTTAGCCAAGACCATCAGAAAGCTAACGCGAACGCTAATCCACTTTTTGTCTTCCGGAGAACGATACTTTGATCATTAACCATAAAATCTCCACCCTACAAGGGGTCTTGTGTTTTACTGAACTTCCGCCTTGAAACAAATATGTACCCTGGACATTATCCAAAAATTAAGCTTGAGCGAAATTCGAGACCTACCTGGCTTGCGAATAGAATTCACCATAAATGTATATATAAGAACATAAAGCGGTCTTTCCCGTAGGGTTTGTCGTGCTGTGGAAAGAACACTGCGGGGCGAGGGCTGGAGCGGCAATTAGTTATCGCTCAAGGAACGTGAGAGCTTGCAGTTAAATGTTAGCTGTTGATAGTGTTGAGTAAAGTACATCCACAAGTTACTTCAAGTAAAGTACAAAGCAAATTAGTCGTGATGTACTTCAAGTAAAGTATTAAGTACACTGGCTGCAATTTACTTGAAGTAAAGTACTATAAACACAATGTACTTTCAAAGTAAAGTACAAGTATTTTAACACAATCGTTCATGATGCCTTTGAATTCCAGTGCATACTAGCAATGCATACCAGTTTTCAACTGGTATGCATTGCCCAGGGATAATCAGGGCTGCATGACTTATTTTCAAAAACAGCGGTGAATATTTGATAAAGTGGCCACAGAGTAGTTATATTTAGGAATTGAGCCCAATTCCTGGAAATAATTGTATAGTGATTTTCTCGCACTGGATTGTTGCACCCAAGGGGGTTAAATGTACTAGGACAGAGCATGACCCCAGTCCTGTAGCTTCCGCAAGCAATCCTGTCATAAAGGAGTGTCCTCTCCTTAATGGATGAAAAAAAGACATAAAGAAAACAGTGAGTGTGCAAGCGAGCTGGTGATAATTAATCATAATGTGACACCCGAGATTGGGGTGCAAAACAAAAATTAAGGATCTTTGAAGTCGAAGGAAAAGAAAAAAAGAGAATGTCTCAAAACATTGTGACGTACGACATCCTCTTTTGTCTTTTCTTCGACTCGAAAGTTTAATTTTTCCGCACCACAGTCTCAGGTGTTATATTATGATTGATTTTGCTCGCCTAACATTTTAAGCCTCCTCCCTTTCGCTGATCGACTGAGAAGTAGCGAGAGTTCAAAACGCTACGGGAAAGCTGCTCCCAGAACAAACGGAGCGATATGCGTCGTCTGCTCACGTTTCTGGTGAGAGTAGAATATCCCTCCCAGTATTTCTTCGGAGTTGACAAAGCATAATTTCGTGATACAAATTTAACAAAACAAAATTTGGGAATGTACTTTGAAGTCGGGAATTGTACTTTCCTCGGAAAGTACCTGAAAAAATACTTTAAGTAAAGTACAAGTAAATACTTAGAGAATGTACTTCAAGTAAGGTACAATTTTCCAAAACCTACTTGAAGCAGTACTTTAAGTACAATGTACCCCAAGTACTTCCCAACACTGGTTGTTGATAGATTTTGACAGCATACAGTCTCTACTTAGTATTCCTAGGGGACTTTCTGAAATACCGAATGGTTGTTTTATAAACTCACGAGCACTACAAAATGGAGTATGATTTAAATAGGAGTCTATGGGAGCGATAACAAATTTTTTCTTGGTAACCTACAAAAATACTCGGAGCGTGTTGAAATTTCTTCCAATACTTATAAATGGCACGTATCTTAATAATTCCAGGGGAACTTTTCTTTATTTTGTCTTGATCCGGTAGATTATATTGTTATTTGGGCAATCGCGCACACCTGCCGAGAGAGGGCGCAAGTGGGTCATGCCCCGAAATCTTGGGGATGGTCGCGTTAACAGAGCAAGGTCGAGGCAATCACAAAAGCGCCGGAACCAACCAATGTGACCGAACTTAAGGCTTACCTCGGAATGCTAACCTTCTATGGGACGTTTCTGCGCAACCTTGCTGGCACGGCGTCACCATTGTATGAACTCCTCAAAAAGGACATCACTGGAAATGGTACAGCTACTGCAAGAAAGCCTTCCCAGCAACGAAAGATCTGCTAGTCAACAGCTCTGCATTAGCATATTATGACGTAGACAAACCGATCGGTGTGGTTTGTGATGCATCAGCCTACGGTCTTGGAGCTGTCCTGTTTCGCAAGACGTCAGACGGTGCAGAAGTGCCTGTTGCCTTCGCGTCGCGAACCTTAACACCAGCGGAGAGAAACTACGCACAAAGAGAAAGAGAGGCCGTGGCTATTATATTTTGCCTTAAACGGTGTCACCGTTATTTCTATGGAAGATTCTTCACAATATACACAGACCACCAGCCGCTCTTGCGAATACTGGCTCATGACATGGCTGCTCCAACCTTCGCCGCGGCTCAAATGCAACGATGGGCATTGCTTCTGTCGGGCTACAACTACCGACTTTGTTATCGACGTGGCAAGGACAACAAAGCAGCAGACGCGCTCTCACGTCTTCCTTTGCGTAGGTTGTCTGTAGACCCAGATGAAGAGTGGATGACGCTCTTCGATGCCATGCCTGTAACCGCCATGGAAGTAAGCAAAGCAACCGCGGTGGATGATCTGCTTAGCCGAGTACTGCACTTCACGCTGCGAGGGTGGCCAACATCTGGACACGCAACAGAGTTGCAGCCATTTTACGTTCGAAGAAGTGAACTCTCAGTGGAAGGGGGTTGCTTGACACGAGGGCTACGCATCATAATACCGACGACTCTACTAGGGACAGTCCTCTCCTTGCTACACGAAGAACATCCCGGCATATGCCACATGAAGATGCTAGCACAAGGATTCGTCTGGTGGCCGAATCTCGATAGAGACATCGAAGAGCGTGTTCGGGGCCGCAAAATTTGCCTAGTTGTCCAGGCAGCCGCTCCGGTTGTACCGGTACATCCCTGGACATTTCACAACAAATCTGGCAACGCATCCACACTGACCTCGCCTGCAAGAATGACGTCAACTTCTTGATCATTGTGGATGCTTATTCTAAGTAGCTTGAAGTATGCCCAATGCGTTCCACAACCTCTACCAAGACATTGCAAAAACTCCATATCGTCTTCGCAAATGTCGGACTTCCAGAGGAAATTGTTAGTGACAATAACCAGAATTTTCCTCCCATGAATTTGCGGATTTCACTAAACGAAACCTAATCAAACGTACGAGAACACCTCCTTACCATCCCGCTTCAAACGTAGCAGCAGAAAGGGTGGTCCAAACCACAAAAAAGGCATTGCTGAATCAAGTTCTTCATGATCAGTTCACCAAGTCCTCACGAAGCTTACAAAAGAAGCTGTCTGACTTTCTCATGACCTACAGAAACACGCCATCAACGGTGACAAAACGATCTCCAGCAGAGCTTTTTTTCTAAGAGGCAGCCCCGAATTCAACTTTCGTTGCTGAGGCCCGACTTTACGGGTGACATGCGCGACAAGCAGTCGCGACAGAAATAAACAATTGAGCTGGATCGTGCACCAATGCGATCATTCGCGCTCAGCGACAACGTGTTTGTCAAGACGGTTCAAGGCCAATGTTCTTGGGAGGAAGAAGTGGTGGTGAAGGTCGTCAGCCCGATGACCTATCTCGGGCAGGTGCAAGAAAAGGTACGCTTCGTGCATGCAGACCGCATGAGACGCCGGCAGACACCTCGGGAGCCACCAAGTACTTCGCTTTGCTTAGACCAAAGAAACCGTTCATTTGGCGATTCGCCGTCATCGTCGGAAACGCCAGACAGTCTCAAGACAAGACGAGCTAGTTCAATTGCCGATGTTTCGGAGTTTCCGGACACTGGGGTCGACCCTGCTTCCACAGCCTCTGCCACGTCATCGGAAGTATCGCCACTTCAAGGGAATCCAAATGTTGCGTTGTGACGAGGCTCTCGAGCCCGGAGGCATCCTTCCCGGTTCACTTAGGACAACTTTTCCTGAGGGGGAAGAATGTTGTATACTGGAAAGGACGGCATGCCAGCAGCCAGCGGTGAGCGGGCTCGGCGCGTGCTTGGGCATGCCACGTTGCCGTATCTCGCGATCGGCACGAATTGAAACCCGGCTATTAAGTCGCTGACGACTTAATAGCCGGGTTTCTCGTTTTTTTCGTACTTAAGAAAGAGACGTCTTTTCTTATTTAGGAGACAACTCAAGTCCTTGTTTATTCATGGTTCATCGTGTCTGCGCCTTCCTGATAACGTTTTACAGGGAATATTTTTGTCGAGAAGAGCCATAAGTACACTTTTAAACAACAGCAACAAATCTTCAATGTCAACTGACGTACATTAACATTCAAACTAGGGGAGGAAAGCCAACAGGTCAAAAAACAAGCTATCATGATCACCGCAATAAAAAAATACACTTTTTTGGGGGCATGACTTGATGACAACATAGTGCTTACACGCTTATATGTGTAACACTACAACTTCATGTTCACTGAGGCACGGTGTCGTCATCACTGTGGACACACTAGAAGGACAATTTGTAAAGAAGAGATCTAGAATATATTCCCGTGCTTAATATCTTGATGGAAGGGACACAAACTGTTATAACTCATGAGTGTTTAGAAGTTCATCGAACGTGGTATAAAGAGAGAGTGAATTATACAAATTAGGTAGATTTTCCACCCAATCTATATCGGGAAGAATAAAGTCTCCAATAGGTATGACGTCATCAGGGGTTATTGCTGACAAAGTATTAGATAACCACAAAAGGCAATCCAGTGCATTATTACCCGGCGGGCTATGAAATGAGCCGACTGTCAGAAATTTTGTGCCTCGCAGTTTCAGTTTACACCAAACAGAGTCGCAAATACAGTAGCGAAATTCAAGGGCTGTGCTTGGTATGTCTTTTGACACAAGTAAGAACACTCCCCCGTCCCTTAGATTTCTATCTTTGCGGGAGACCTCATAGTTAGCTGAAAATATTTCAGAGCTGTCTATAAAACCTGCAAGCCACGAATCCGTACCAATAACCACATCAGTCTGTGTTAAATTAAGAAAAAAGCAAGTTCGTCCTTTTTTTAACACTTCTGCAGTTGACAGTTATGAAGACTAGATTTCGAAAGCTAAGTTGTCCATTTCCCTTTGGGAGCTGTTGTTACCGAGCATTTTCGAACACAGTGTCGTTATCTGGATCGTACAAATACGTTTGGTTGCCAATAGTTAACTTATTGTATCGCAGTTTAAATTGCGCATTCTGCTTACTGGCGTAGTCTAGAAGTCTGGGTCTTGCAAACTGCACTGCAAATGAAAAATCGTCGTTTATAAAAAAAAAAATAACTTTGTTTATAGTTTGAAGGTTTTGAGAAAGAACCCTTTGCTTGTCTTTAAATAGCAGGGCTTTTGGAATCAGAGGACGGTTTTTAATCAGCAGCAAAGCGGCCAATCCTGTGCGCTCATTCAATGCTAGTAGCTTCAAGCTGTATATCGAGCTTTTCGGCGAAAAAAGATAATGCCTCTATTTCTTTCCAAGTTTGAGCCGACACATCGGGCAAACCGTAGATGAGCAGATTTTTTCTGCGTGATTGATTTTCCAGTTCGTCTTGACGCAAGGTTGTTGTTCTAAGCTGCGTGTCGAGATCCCGATTTGAAGCTTTAAGTTCTTCAAGTTTTTTCTTTCATTTCATTTATTTTCACCTTAAGGGCCCGGTTAGGGCATTACATAAGGGAGGGGTATATACATGTTATACAAACAAAAAAAGGAAGAAACACAAGTTAATTAATACATCCAGGTCAAGCTCATTAATCGTACAAACTGGCAAAAAATACTAATAACAAGAAAAATGAATCCGTAAGCTTGACAGAAATACTTCTGGGTCCACGATGGTGACGATGGAGGATGGTAGGCTGTTCCAGTCGGAGATGGCTTGAGGAAGGAAAGACTGATTGAATGCGTTTGTGGAACCGGAAAGACGTTTGATTGTGCAGGAGTTGTTAAGACGAGAAGATGTTCTGTCAGGAGGTGATAAAAAAGAGTTCTTGAGGTCGGGGCAATGATAATGGACTTTGTGAAGAAGACAGAGGCGAGAGCGTTTTTCGCGGAGCTGCAAAGAAGACAGGGTTAGTTGACTTTTTAACGCAGATACACTGACAGAAAAATCGTAGGTGGACAAGATGAAACGAGCGGTTCGGTTTTGCACTGCTTCCAGGTGGTTGATGAGGTAGGCCTGATGGGGACTCCAGATGGAAGCTGCATATTCTAATTTTGGTTTGATGAACGTGTCGTACGCCATTTTGCGGACGAGTGGAGGACGCACTGCGCAGGTTACGTCGGATGAAGCCTAGAGTTCTCGATGCGTCAGCATGTATGGCTTCAATGTGGTTATTCCATGAGAGGTCTGATGTTAGTCTTACACCAAGATATTTATACATTGAAACGGTTTCGATTAGGTCAGAGTCGAGGAAGTACTGATGATATAGGATAGATTTCTTTCTGGTGAAGCGGATTAATTTACATTTGGATTTGTTTAGTGACATCAACCAGGTGTTGCACAATTGGTTAATTTTTAGAAGGTCATCTTGTAGCTGGTTGTGATCATGCACACATGTTACTTTGTTATAGACTACGCAGTCGTCTGCGAAGAGGCGTATTTTAGAGGAAATGGTGGAAGGAAGGTCATTGATAAATATTAAAAAAAGCAGAGGCCCGAGAACGGACCCTTGCGGAACACCAGAGGAGACATTTGTTAAGGTGGACTCGTGATCATTGATGACCGTGAACTGTACGCGGGAGGAAAGGAAGTCGCGTATCCATGCAAACACTAAAGGATCAAGGTGGAGAGAGGACAGCTTGGAAAGGAGACGTTGATGGGGGACACGGTCGAAAGCTTTGGAGAAATCAAGAAAGACGGCGTCTGTCTGGGCATGACACTCGAGGTTAGTGTGTAGATCATGAATGAAGTCACAGAGCTACGTCTCACAGGATAGTCCTTTTTGGAATCCATGTTGATGCTTAAAGAAAAATCTGTTTGTTGTTAAGTGAGTCATGATGTGAGAGTAAAGAATGTGCTCAAGTAGTTTGGATGAGACAGATGTTAAGGATATCGGGCGATAGTTAGAGACAGTAGAGCGAATTCCCTGTTTAAAAAACCCGTCCCGTCAGTGCTTTAATCGTAGCCACATCGCTCTCAATTACAGCTATACAAGTAAAATAAGCCCTCCAGTTTTCCTTCGACTGTCATTTGCATATTTTTGATAAAATTCAGTTCATTTATTACTGTTTTTTGTCCTTCGTGCATACTGGGGATTGGCTGCATTGCTTTAATTAGTTGATGTTCTTGCGCAGCAGAAAGAGGGCCAGTATTTAATTCAACGTCATCACATAATAGTAACAACAAGAAATAGAAAGCGTAATTGTGAATCAACATAAAGCCTCTCCGAACTCGGCATGTCAAATCGCGTGATCTACAATTAGCAAATACAGCATGGACTGGAACCGGCAGAAGAGCAACATGAAATCTAGAACATTTAGGGAAGCCAGCACCAATCTGCATGAGCAGTAGAAAAGAAAACGAGTGAAGAGCACCGCCATGACAGTGCCGGTTCCCCGCCCCAAGCCGAGCCCGACGATTTCCGCCCTTTGTAGGCTCAACACACCGAGACTGTTCTCCCAAGATTCGTAGGTTGGTATCAGAGACTGGCCAGAAACAGGTGCCGGACACGTTGCGTGAGTGGTGTCGTCGAGAAAATGCAGGTTGAAGACGAAAACAGGCGTAGCCGACAGTGTGGATGTTCCGTGCCTTCGATGACGTTGAGTTGCGATAGCGATGAAGCACCACAACACACGACCTGCATGAGTAGTAAAAAACGAAAATGTATGAAGGGCACCACCATGACTGTGCCGGTTCCACGCCCCCTTACCCAGAGAAGATTGAAGTTCACTCCGTGCGCGTCAGAAGGATGACAGGATGGTTCTTCTTCCAGCAGATAATGGTAACTCGACCGTCGTCCTTGACCGAGCAGTCTACGAACAAAATGTTTGGGATCTTGATACCTCCGCTTATGAAAAGCTGAAGAAGGACCCTACACCCCAAGCTCAGGACAGGATGTATAAGACACAAGCGGAAATTTTCAAGAAGAAACCCAGACTCGGAAAAGCCTCAACCCGCGACTTCCCTTTAGGAATGGATATGCACCGGTTTTCTGCGGCCTTTTCAAGTTACATAAACCTTGGCGTTCGTCTCCGGCCCATCGTGGATACTTCGACATCACCACTTCGAGGTCTGTCGAGCTATCTTCACCCACCCATTCACCTCTCGTGGGCAAAGCGATGACCTGTGTACGAAACTTCAACGACTTCGTGGAACAGATTTCGACGTTGAAGGTGAGCACTGAAAAAATCTCGTATCCTTCGACGTCATGTGGCTATTCACAAGCCTCCTGGTTCTCCTGGCAGTCGCCACGGTCAAGAACGCCCTCGAGAAAGACAAATACCTGAGCGAAAGGACAAAACTTAACGTGAATGAACTTTACCGCCTCCTTGAGTTCTGCTTAAGAAGCACTTATTTCAGCTTCAAGAGAGAGTTCTTCAAAACAGTCCAGTGCGGGAACCGCAATGGGTGCCTCCATTTCCGTCACAACGGCGAACCTATGTATGGAAGCCATCGAAGAAAAGGCGCTACAGTCATTCTCCACGACCCCCAAAGTGTTCTTGCGGCACGGAGATGATTGCTTTTGCATCCTAAAAACATCAGAACACGACACGTTCCTTACCAACCTCAACTCCATCGAAACGTCTATCCAATTCACCGTGGAGCATGAAAAGTACAATACCTTAACTTTTCTCGATGTGCTGATCAAAAGACAAAATGAAGAGCTCCAGTTTTCTGTCTGAAAACAACCGACACATATTGGACCTTATCTCCATTTCCATTATAATCACCCAATCAATCACAAGGCATCGGTGGTCAGACGCTTTTATCCAGGTCGAAAAATATCTGCTCATTCGAAGCTGATCGCAAAAAGAGGAACACACCATCTTCGCCGACATATAACATAACGGTTACACAAGCAGCTTCATCCACCTTATTGCCCGATATCAAGCCCGAGGTCGCCGACAGCCTGCGACCACATGGAAGTACCCAGTCCTGTCCTACCTCACGTATCAGCGTTCCCCACATAAAAGGTAGAAGCGAGGCGCTGGCATGTGTACTGGCCAAAGGGATCCAGGTGGCCCACAAGCCGATGTCCACGCTCGGAAGACTCATGCCCCGTCCAAAGAATCGCCCGCCTAAGGAGAAAGCACCAAGGCGTTATTTATAAAATTCCCTGCGCAAACTGTACGGTCGCATACATCGGTAAAACAAAGAACTTTCAGGAGAGAATCCGCCAGCATAAGAACAACGTTCGCAAGTTCGACCACGAATGCAGTGCCGTCACTGACCACTGCGACGTCAATGACCACAGGATTAACCTTGCCAACACCAGCATCCTTGCCGTTGAGACCAATCCCAGATATAGACTTTTCATTGAATCCTGGCACATCCAAACGACGCCAGAAAACATAAATAGATCCCTCGGCACTCTGCCCACCGTCTACGTGAACGGACTTCGCCACCTCACCGATGCAAAACGAAAGACACCGCCGCAGAAGAAGAAAACAAAATACTGCTCCTCAACGGCCATCGCCGAAGTCAACCCCTGAAGAAGAGACCGAGCAGGTCTCGAAACGTCGAATTCCCCCTTTAAACAAAGATCTGGTTGGTGTATATCTTTATTTATTATTAATATAACAATTACTCTGACTATTAACATGCTGACTATTACTCGTGCGATAAGCAAAATTTCCATTTGAGTAAGATTCATACTCCTTACAAATTAGGTTGCTAGCATATCCTGCGCAGTTAGTAGATACCTGAATATGAAATGCATTAATGGTCTGTGTGTCAAGGCACAGCATAGTTTATTGGAATTGTGCAAAGCTAACCGATAAAGTATCATGATACACATATTGAGCTCGAGGCTTTGAAAGCATCAACTAATGCATAAGTGGGTGCCAAACTGCTTTATCTTTTGATTGAGGCTTTCCATCCTGTTAGTGTTATTCCAAAGGTATAGATGTTAAGAAGGGATACATGCACCCACATCTGCCTACAGTCGTGACGTGCTTAATGCTCAAGAAAACTGGGTGTCTTTTGCTGTTCGTTTTCAAGCTCCTTTTGCATTTCATTTTCAAGCTTATCCAGGAGTTCTTGGTAAGCATTGTCATCATAGAGAAAACAAGTTTTGTTATGAGAGACATAATGGCTTGCTTGTCGACTCTTCTAGAACAAAGTTGTAAAAGTCATTGGTGAAGATACTTTACCGCATGCCAAGAGCATAACAAAATTCTACAATTTGGTATCAGCTGTGCAAGAATATTCATTTCATGAAAATCATTATCCATTACCTATACATTACAGTTCGACACTACAGCAGGATTTAAATCGAGGAACTTCGCTATAGCTGCCTGGAGAATTTCCTTAGTTTGCCCGCGCTGTACAAACACGCAACAAATCGGTCTCCCATGGCTTGTGCTCTTCTCGCAGAGTACTGAATGAAGGATGTAACCTTCAATATTAACCTTGTAAGTGCCATTAAAAATAATACCTCTGGATGATTTTCTGTGAACTATCTAATTAGGTTAGACTGAAGTAATACAAACAAGAGTTGATTGCTGGAATCTTCTTTGATGTGTACAATCCAACCAGGAGACTTTTCAACTAAATCTTCCATTTGCATTAACAAGAGAGAACCATGATGAAGACTATTCACACTTTTTCCTGACATTTTCATGCTTTACATTGCTAGTGTCTTGTAATGTACTATGCTTTCCAGTCACTTTTAAACACCAAATTTTTCAAATCCTTTGGTTTAACATTGCATGAAAAAACGTCTGCAATTTTTTTTTCTTTTCAGCCTTGTTCAGAAGCTTGTTTTGCGGTTACCACATGTCAAATCCTGGCCCTTCGGGATAATTCTGGCCCTCTACCACGCTGTTTACTTTACAATGAGGCACAGGTTCCGCAATCAAAGAAACTGGCACCTTGCATGAGGATCCTGTCGCAAGACACCACTGCCTGCTTCGGATGACGTTTTCTCTGGATCGAGGACTTCCCAGCACGCAGCAGTCAAAAGTGATACGCCTGTAAAACAAGAGGTCTTTAGATGTAGGGCTTGTACAACTAGACACATTTTGTTCAGAGTGACCCATTTTCATGAGAGAGAATTTGTCAAATAGCCACTGCTTATAGCTAGATTGAAACTCACTATCGTCACTGAATGTGACGTCTAGACCCAGGGTGCCCCCTCCGGCTAATTTGCCCAACCCACAGTGTATGCAAGGCACCTTATCTGCACCACTGACAGGAGTATCTGCACCAGCCTGACAATGCATCGTTGGTAGATTACAAGAAAAACATCTTACAGGCTTCTGACCCCCTATGTCACTAGAACACCCTTTACTTCTGCCAGAAGAATAAACCGAGTTCCCTAAACAAGACGGAAACTCAAAAGCAGCACCACGTGTACGAGCCATCCAAGAGTCCCGAGCTTCCGCGACAAGCGCAGGAGTACAGCTACCCCTTTGCGTCATCAGCATCCCCAGGGACTTTGTACTTCTCCGCCTCTGTTTTCGAGTGGTGCGACAGGCCGTGGTCGTACACCCTCACTGGGATCGATGCACTGCGCCACAGGAGAGGAGGGACGCACCGAGGGCACCACAGCGCAGCAACGGATGTGCGAGCCTTTCGGTGCATCCACACTCCCCCGACAAGCGCAGGAGCACGACTGCCTCTTTGCGTCATCGGCATCCCCGAGGACTTTGTTCTTCTCCGCCTCTGATTTCGAGTGGTGCGGCAGGCCGTGGCCAATACACCCTCACGGGGTCGATGCACTGCGCCACAGGAGTGGAGGGACGCACCGAGGCACCACAGGCAGCAACGGATGTGCGAGCCTTCCGGTGCACCCACACTCCCCTGACAAGCGCGCAGGAGCACGACCGCCTCTTTGCGTCATCGGCATCCCCGAGGACTTTGTTCTTCTCCGCCTCTGATTTCGAGTGGTGCGGCAGGCCGTGGCCAATACACCTTCACGGGGTCGATGCACTGCGCCACAGGAGAGGAGGGACGCACCGAGGCACCACAGGCAGCAACGGATGTGCGAGCCTTCCGGTGCACCCACACTCCCCCGACAAGCGCAGGAGCACGACCGCCTCTTTGCGTCATCGGCATCCCCGAGGACTTTGTTCTTCTCCGCCTCTGATTTCGAGTGGTGCGGCAGGCCGTGGCCAATACACCCTCACGGGGTCGATGCACTGCGCCACAGGAGAGGAGGGACGCACGCGAGGCACCACAGGCAGCAACGGATGTGCGAGCCTTCGAGTGCACCCACTCCCCGACAAGCGCAGGAGCACGACCGCCTCTTTGCGTCATCGGCATCCCCGAGGACTTTGTTCTTCTCCGCCTCTGATTTCGAGTGGTGCGGCAGGCCGTGGCCACATGCACCCTCACAGGGTCGATGCGCTGCGCCACAGGAGGGGAGGGACGCAACGAGGCACCACAGGCAGCAACGGATGTGCGAGCCTTCCGGTGCACCCACACTCCCCGACAAGCGCAGGAGCACGACCCGCCTCTTTTGCGTCATCGGCATCCCCGAGGACTTTGTTCTTCTCCGCCTCTGATTTCGAGTGGTGCGGCAGGCCGTGGCCAACTACACCCTCACGGGGTCGATGCACTGCGCCACAGGAGAGGAGGGACGCACCGAGGCACCACAGGCAGCAACGGATGTGCGAGCCTTCCGGTGCACCCACACTCCCCCGACAAGCGCAGGAGCACGACCGCCTCTTTGCGTCATCGGCATCCCCGAGGACTTTGTTCTTCTCCGCCTCTGATTTCGAGTGGTGCGGCAGGCCGTGGCCAATACACCCTCACGGGGTCGATGCACTGCGCCACAGGAGAGGAGGGCGCACCGAGGCACCACAGGCAGCAACGGATGTGCGAGCCTTCCGGTGCACCCACACTCCCCCGACAAGCGCAGGAGCACGACCGCCTCTTTGCGTCATCGGCATCCCCGAGGACTTTGTTCTTCTCCGCCTCTCGATTTCGAGTGGTGCGGCAGGCCGTGGCCAATACACCCTCACGGGGTCGATGCACTGCGCCACAGGAGTGGGAGGGACGCACCGAGGCACCACAGGCAGCAACGGATGTGCGAGCCTTCGGTGCACCCACACTCCCGACAAGCGCGGGCACGACCGCTCTTTGCGTCATCGGCATCCCCGAGGACTTTGTTCTTCGGCCGCCTCTGATTTTGAGTGGTGCGGCAGGCCGTGGCCAATACACCCTCACGGGGGTCGATGCACTGTGCCACAGGAGAGAGGGACGCACCGAGGCACCACAGGCAGCAACGGATGTGCGAGCCTTCCGAGTGCACCCACACTCCCCGAGAAGCGCAGGAGCGACCGCCTCTTTGCGTCATCGGCATCCCCGAGGACTTTGTTCCTCTCCGCCTCTGATTTCGAGTGGTGCGGCAGGCCGTGGCCGATACACCCTCACGGGGTCGATACACTGCGCCACAGGAGTGGAGGGACGCACCGAGGCACCACAGGCAGCAACGGATGTGCGAGCCTTCCGGTGCACCCACACTCCCCCGACAAGCGCAGGAGCACGACCGCCTCTTTGCGTCATCGGCATCCCCGAGGACTTTGTTCTTCTCCGCCTCTGATTTCGAGTGGTGCGGCAGGCCGTGGCCAATACACCCTCACGGGGGTCGATACACTGCGCCACAGGAGAGGAGGGACGCACCGAGGCACCACAGGCAGCAACGGATGTGCGAGCCTTCCGGTGCACCCACATCTCCCGACAAGCGCAGGAGCACGACCGCCTCTTTGCGTCATCGGCATCCCCGAGGACTTTGTTCTTCTCCGCCTCTGATTTCGAGTGGTGCGGCAGGCCGTGGCCGATACACCCTCACGGGGGTCGATACACTGCCCCATAGGAGAGGAGGGACGCACCGAGGCACCACAGGCAGCAACGGATGTGCGAGCCGTCCGGTGCACCCACACTCTCCCGACAAGCGCAGGAGCACGACCGCCTCTTTGCGTCATCGGCATCCCCGGGGTCTTTGTTCCTCTTCGCCTCTGATTTCGAGTGGTGCGACAGGCCGTGGCCGGTACACCCTCACGGGGGTCGATACACCGCGTCACATCCTGTTGATGTGCCAGCCTTCCGGTGCACGCACACTCCCCCAACAAGTGGAGGACCACAGCCATCAGAGTGCATCATTGGCGTCCAAGAGGGCTTTGTTCCTCTCTGCTTCTGTTCTTGAGTGACATGAGCGCCGGCAGCTGGGACGCCGCGAGAGGGCTAGGTATTCTTTGAAGACTGTGTGAATGGCACACAGCCCCTACTTCTGACAGAGTTCTCAACACCGCCATGGCAACGAGACACACGTTTCGATGCCCTCTGCACAACGGCGGCCCAGCTGGTGGTGCATGTGTCAGTGGTTGTCAGAGTGCACATGCCCTACACCTGTTTTCACCCGCACACAATGCTTTTCGTCCAGCACTACAACTAAGGGAAGGGAAGTTGTGCTTACCGTTCCAGAACTCCTCAAGATCCTTGGCCTGGTCCCAGTGGCGTCGCGAGGGTCAGCGGCACCTGGGGCGGTAGCCCGCCGCGACCCCCCCCTCTCTCGCGGCCCGTCGCGACACCCCCTGAGCGCTGCATCCCAGGCGGTCCGCCCCCCCCCCCCTCCTCCCCCCCCATTGTGACGCCACTGCCTGGTCCTCATACTGACGACGCAGTTCCTTGCGTTTCTCTACTGCTGCATGGCGACTCCACTCCTGATCCTCAGCCTTCTGCTCGTGACATGCCACAACACCAGGAATGCCGCTTCGAAGGATGCGGCCGAACACCTACCAAGATGTGAAGACTTTAGGGGGAAACGTGACACCACGAAAATTTAAGTCACAGCAACATTTCATTGTTCTCCGCATACATGTTCATACATGTTGATTATAAATCTATTTCCTTGTCCTAAATTAATACTATGGCTCAAATATGCAGATTGTCAAATGGCCTCTAAATTAAAAAAAAAAAAACTCGTTTAAGTGGACATTGCCCAGCATGAACAGCCCACTCTGCGGCTGCCTGCTTCCGTCGGTGAAGCCGTATCCTCCTTTGCGACAGAGTTCCTGCAAGACGAAGTTCGTTTCCATGGATGTGCTGCTGCAGTACTTCGGCAGTGACCGCCCACCGATGGTTCTTCCGAAGGCTCACCCCCTTGGAAGGATGGCCAAGAAGGTGACCTGGATCTCGGGGTTCTTCTCCATGATGCGTGACACCAGCTGAAGAAATTTTGCGACGCGTGTGATGGCAGTATCCCCGTCGTTGTTAGTGCCAACATGCAAGACCACTGGATCAAAGTCAGGCAGACTGTCAGCGATCATGGATAACAACCGCTCAATCCTGACCCCACTAAAGGACCTGACTTCGATAGCCACGCCAGGATTCAGTGTGAAAGACCGCGCTTGGTCTTTCAACATCGAATCACCGGCAACCAAAGTACGTGGCATGCCTAGTGCGGGGCCCGCACACCAACACAACCACCAGCAATTACAACTAAACCAAGAAATGTCACGGGAAAATAACAATCCGGCACGCTCAATAACACTACAAAAAAACAATCAACGATCTTGAATGCCGATTCGCGATTAATTCAGGGCGATATCCGAAGCTTGCCGAAGGTGATGTGCCGAAGCACAAACCCACGCCTTATCAGGTACCAGCCTCACGTGTCAGCGAACCGCAAAACGGCGGGAACGGCCCGAAAGAATTCATAAATAAAACAAGTTGTGACTTCACAAATGATCCTAACTCTCATTATTTTTATAGGGCAATTATAGCAAAGTAATTTTTGTACACACCAAATAAAATAAATATAAAATTCAATTATCTAATATGTTAGCACAGTCACGTGGTGGATAGTCATCCGATTGACCGTGCCCGACTTATAACCCCACAAACCTGAAAAAAAAGGTTTTTATAGGCACACTGGCAGGAAATGAGCACCGAAAGGGACTGTTGCTATCGTTTGACTGGGATTCGTGGACAGTGGATCGCTCTACGGGCTGTTCTGTAACAAACTCAAGAGCTTTTCTTTTTTTTTTATTACGGGAAGGATTATGTAGTTTTTTCATTCCTAGAAGGACAGTGCGGCGGAAGCTGCGTGCTCGTCGGACCAGTCCTATGTCTATCTTTAGCCACGTGGTTACGCTTCCTCCGTCCATAGGCGTAGACTTCGGGGGGGCATCGGGGCTCGTGCTCCCCCCCCCCCCCCCCCCGGGCCCGGGCCATGATCCTTACCAAGACGTTGTTTACGTGCCATGTAACGAGCTTCTTGTAGTGGCATGTAAACAAAATAACGCCCACGTTGCCTTTATTGACAAAATACAAGGAAAATGAAATCCCAGCGTGCTTTCGTTAGCTTCAATCTCCAGTTCTGACGAAAAAGTAACGCGCAGTAACTTTGCTTTTTATGAGCTCCATCAGAAAAATGAATATCCCTGTCGCCCTGATAAGTAAACTCTACATATGTTTCATCAGTTCGGAACACTGCTGGAATAATGCTAGCGATGGTGATCGAAAGCGCAAGTATAGGGACATGACTTTACCCAGATGAAAATGTGGTGGTGGCGTTTTCTCGAAACAACCAGGTTGCGAGAAAAAAAAAAAGAAACAATATTGCCTTTCGGATTCACAAGCTTTTTTCACTGAAATGATGCCTCATTGCCAACAATATATTTACTTGGATCCCAATAAATTCTCATTTTTATGATTATGTTTTATCCAGTTAACGTTATGTACCGAAACTTATTGTATTTGAAGAATGAAAAAACTAAAAGTATCAGCAACTGCTTTCTCTATATAAGCTTTTCATATCGTAATGTTCAATTAGAAGTCTGCACAGCGAAATCTGTTACATTTATTAATTCAATGTATATATATATATATATATATATATATATATATATATATATATATATATATATATATATATATATATAATTTTTTATTTTTGCAAACAGCGCGAGAATGGAACAATCTCCCTGGACATGCCATGACCGCTGGAACTCGAGAAGAGTTTAGATCCCTTGTTTCAGACATTTATTCCAGCAGTACCTTGAGTTCTCATTTCATCGTTGTGTTGTTTACGTGTTAGTGATCTGTGCATTCTGAGCGCGTGTTTCTGTGTTGTGCAAAGCCACTCCTTTCTTGATCCTTTGCAGGACCGATAGTATTCCAAATAAATGAATAAATATTCATTTAAAAATTACGTGACGGCTTCTATATTTTGAAGTTGTTTTTTTATACCAACAGGTAAATATTTTTTCAGCCACCATTAATAAACTCTGCCAAAATAGAACCAAACAAAAAGTGGCAACGTATCATGGCTTACAAGTCTAAGTGAAGCGTCAAGAGATAATTCCCGATTTTCGGGAATTCGGTATATTTGGGTATCAGGATAAAAAAAATTATGATTCCCAGCAGAGTGTTCGTTTTTGCCTGTCAGTGGTCAAGGCTATGAAAAGAGATATGTGACAATTGAATAACAAAGAAACACCAGCGTGAAACAAACTTGCGAAAACTCTGATGCTAAATATCTTCAGAGAGTGTTTCGCTAGCTCCAAGACAAACTAAAAATACTGAATATATTGAATAGTTTTACAAATACGGGCATACTAAAGTGTGAAGCCCGATATCTGAATCCCATGAATTTACAAAATCTGTGCGTTGGAAAACTAGTAAGTCGCCATTACTGTTTTACCTCTATTATAATTCTACGAGAATGCAACTCAATGTTCTGTTTCCTCTCAATTTCATGTTTTCCCCAAACCCATGCGTTGTCTGCCCATACATATTCGTCGTCATTCTTTTCTTAGGTAGTTCTTTAATTTTTCTAATATTCCATATAGTTTTCTGAAAGCTGACTTTCGATAGTATCGATAGTCGACTAAAAACCAACTATCGATAGTAATATCGATGGTACTATCGATTGCATTATAGCTACTACTATCGATAGTGCTATCAATATCCGAATATCGATTGTCAACTATAGATAGTACTATCGATAGTCCACTATCACTAGATTTCGGCACACTCGATAGCATCGATATATAGTCAATTTTTCGATAGTGTTGTCTCACTACTCACCTCTCATTGCAAGCCGTTTTTTCGCTTATTAACGGGTTCTGTGAGGATATGGAGATGTCTCGGAGAGGTACAGCAGAGCTCCCACGGTCGCGGCATTTCGTGAATCACCTTTATTTTCAGCGTTTGCTTCTTTTAGAAGAGGGTCGAACATTGTCACGCCAACTTCAGCCAGGAACACTGAGCTGATGCCCCACCGCAGTCGTCTCTTCCTCCGACGTGTGTATTCTTTCAGGCCGTCGTCCCGCATTCTTTTCTTCGAGAAGATCATAAAATAAAGGCTGAGAAACCTCAACGTTTTT
>JAZHYW010038671.1:0-12828 GCA_037355805.1 Ixodes ricinus | reverse complement strand
GCCTTCGTTCAGTTACGTAGTACTTCTGATTATCGCTTTTGTCGAAGTTTAACGTGGTCCCGATTGAAATGCACGCATTTTGAACCGGATTACTCGAAGCGCATCGGCGGCCGACCATGCTTATTATGAAGGCCGAGGTGCCGAAAGCATGCAAGCCTACACTGAGGCGCACAGAGACCCTTGTGTTCTCTCCCTCTTCTCCACTGAGGCAAACGGCAAGCAAGAAAATTGAGCAAACGGGTGATGGAGGTCGGAGCACGCAGAGCACCGCTTCTGATGCGCCGTTGCAGGCAGGGAGCAGCGTCCCTGTTATGACGTTGCCGAACTCCTGTCGGAATCGGGTCAAGAAAGCATTGGATCCTGGAGCAGACCATCCCTTATGGAGTCCCCAACGCTTGTGCCTGTGTAGGCACACCGGCGGCATACATGTGCGTCGTGTGGAAGATTGGGAGTGTTTGCCGAAAGTCGCTTAGATGCGAGAGGTTCAGAAAAGCGGCGGGCCCAAGTTCAAAATCGCCGAAGATTACGGCCTACCGGCATTGGCAGTTTGACACTGTCCACCGTTTTGCAGAACGAGCAAAACATACTGGACGGGTTTGAGAAGTTTCTCATGCAAAAATCAGCAGAACCCATCCTTTGGGAATGATTATCTACGTTAATCCGAATAGCATCAAACGGTGCGGAGTTATGCGCTGTTCGTCAGGTGGCCGGCACACTCTAGATACGCCAGCCCACTCTTGAGGCGATTCTAAATTTGTTGACACTTTCACAGCCCTGCGCACGATCTCCGCAGCCCAGCACGTGCGTTTGTGTCACTTAGGAAGGCGAGCAAAGCACGCGCCATACGCACAAACACTCAAAATGGTACCGACCAGACTTTCTGGCGTCTCAGCTAGTCTCAACCAACTGTACTCTAACGGTTGTTTATATCTTTATCATAGGACGCGCTTTACGCGCTGTCACAGCTGCCGGTGCGCGGCGTTCCATGCACGAGGGCTTCATTCCGCCCTCGTGAGGCTGAGCACGACCGCTACATCACCCTCTCCCGAGCGCGGGAGAGGGTGAGCTAGCGGCCGTGCTCAGCCTCACGAGAGCGGAATGAGCCCTCGTGCATGGAACGCGCGCGCATCGGTAGCTGTGACAGCGCTGTAAAGCCGCGTCCTATGGTGAAGATATAAACAACCGTTTAGAGTGCGTTGAATGACTGCCTTCATAGCTCTGTGGTTAGCGCGTCTGCCTGCTGATCAAAGGGTCAACGGTTCGAATCCCAGCCGGCGCCGGTCTTTTATTTATTTATCGACCCGCGGCGTAAGAGGTTAGATAGCCAGATAGATAGATACATAGATAGACGAAAAGTGCGTGAAGTATCCAAAGAATGCTATTCGCATTAAAAAAGTGCGCCCGCGACCTGAAGATGAAAGATAGCCAGCTCCCTTGCTCACGTCTGATGTTTTCTCGCAAGCACGCTTGCTGAGTTGGTGCATGGTTCCCAGAGCTGCAACAATCTCTGCAGGAGAGTGTGCAAGCATGCTGGCTAAGCCACCGAGGATAACTTTGATCTGTTCGTACTTGTTGATCCAACATTCCCGTAAACACGAAGCGACGTCGGAGAGGCACCTCAGGAAACGCCGGCGACTGCAGAGGCGCGAAACATCCTACGGCTGCTTCGAAATTAAGTGAAGTGCAGCGGCAGTGACAGTGTTCCTGCGATGCCTGGAGCAATTCGAGGAGAACTGATGTCCAAATAAAATTATTGGCGAAATCCACCTAATTTTTTTTACTTGGTAGAGGTGCCGCGAGATGTTCATAACCAATGTTTGTTTGATTAGACATACTGTCAGAATGTTCCAGAATGTTCCCGTCCACCGTCAAGGCTGCTGGCGCTGTTTTTTTGGCTCTGTTGCTTTTATCAAATTGCTACTTACCGTAATATCCCGAGTCATCGCCCATCCCCGAGTCATCGCCCACCCCAATTTTTGGGCCAATATCGATTTCTAAAAAAACACCGAGTCATCGCCCACCCCTTCAAATACCCCAACGCGGACTCCGCGATCTGCAAACACTCATCCTACCCAAATGACGCGGCCGCGGACCTTACAGTTGGAGGACGTCCGTGACAAAGTAAAACGGAGAGAAAGGCCCTCTCTTTGCTTACGCATTTTTCGCGTGAGCGACTCCGAAGTGGTAGTGTATCCATGCGAAAAGAAAACGATGAAGATAACAAAATAAAAGTTTGTTTTGCTTACGAAAATATCGATCCGACAAAAAAAAAAGAATCGGAAAGATAACACAAGCATTAACCCAGTCAGGAATCGCGAGGTAAGCGTACGCCCCATATTTTGGGATGTAACCGCGGAGTGTAAGGTCGAAGTCTGTCTCCGCCGAAGTAAGGTCGCCGCGAACCCGCTCCTTCTCCCCGCACGTCGCGACCGCGGTTGTGCAATGTTTTAGACAAAGCCAACAGGTAAATAAAGCTTTTCTGGAACGCCCTACACAGACGTTAGTAGAGCGTCCCAAACCCCTATTGATAGCACGCCGTGCACGGACGCACGCATGTACGCAAAAAACAAGAAAGTTGCGCAAGAGCTTGTGATTGACAAGGCGCCCGACTTGGCCCGACGCCAAAGTATTTGCCACGCGATCGCCGGCTTTTCCGCTTTCCCAGCATCGCTCTTCGTCGCTTCTTTGGTCCGCTCGCTCGCTCGCTCGTTGCGCCTGGTTGGTTTTTCTATTTTCTTGCGGAATTTTCTTTCTTTTCTTCTCTTTTTTTTACTAACTAGGAGAACATAGTGGTGACGTGTTTTCACGGAACAAACGTTCGTGCTCTATGCAGATCGGTGGCGTTCCTAGCGCGTATGCAAGCAACGGACTTCGCGGTAGTAAAACATTCTTTCGTGAGCATTTTTTCTATAAAACAATAAAACTAAATCGAGTTTTGAGTTTAATGTATCTGTTGCGTAGCAGCGCTAGATACGGAGAGAAAACTGGGCGGCTTTCTCCGCTTTTATTAACTTTTTGTGCTCACCCACCGAGACATGGCCCACCCCACTTTTTCTATGAATTTCAGGCGGCAGGGGGTGGGCGATGACTCGGGATATTACGGTATATAAATATTTTTTTTGCCATCCCATTGACTTTGTTATAACAAGGGATTACTGTATTGTCAGCTTTAGTCTTTAAAATACTCTGAAGCACTAAGCAGTTTTTGTGTCGGCGATTCGGAGAGTGTGGGCAAATGTACCGTAAATGCATCGTGTGTGCAGGAGCATTTCTTTCACTAACATTCTTCTCCTTGTCCCCCGCTGCACACTAAGGTAGGAACTGCGTACCATTAGTGCTGCTGCACGTCCATCGCATTTGAATGAAAAAGTGAAGCGATTCTGAGGAGAATGGAGACTTCCCTGAGACAAGAACATTGGGTTGCAGATAGAAATCCTAAATTACTGTTGCACATGCGATGCACACAGTTACGCATTCTTTGTTATTCTTAACTCTTTGACTGGGAAGGCTTAAAAGGCGAGCCCTGGTAACTGAGTGTCTTCCCCTGCTTTTCTTGCAGACGGGATACATGTTTGGCAAGGGCATCTACTTTGCGGACATGGTGTCCAAGAGTGCCAACTACTGCTGCACCTCCCCCAGTAACCCTGTGGGCTTGCTGCTCCTCTGCGAGGTGGCCCTGGGAAATATGTGAGCTCACCCCTCTGTTCCTCTCTGTGCACTCATGCGCGTGTTCTCCCTGACCGTTGGTCACGCTGCCATTCGCGCTAGTTTCCGATCGGTCAATTGCATTTATGACGACGGAAGAAAAAAAATTTGTATAAGTCGGAAATTAAGGTAAAGGGGCACTGACACCTCTAAATTCCTATTTCTTTTGGGGTTTTCAACGATTCAGAATCTTTTCATATACTGCCCCAAAAAATTGCAATAAAAAGATTTTTTGGGTGCATGCATGTGCTTTTTAAGTTTTGCCGTTTTTGTTTCCACTGAAAGCTCTTCACCTATTTTTTGATGACGGCGTAATGGACAATTTAGAGGCTTCGTAAGCTACCTTCCTAAAACATTTAATAACGGCGTTTGTGAAACACATTTTTTGACGCAGTTGCGAATGCACTACGCCCTATCGGAATGCACTATCGGTGACGAAATCGGTCGTTGCTGCTTGCCGCCTCCTCGCCTTTTGTCCGTCCTCTCATCATGGCGACGCACGGTAGCTGAGGCACCAGGGGTGATTGCGCAGTGGCAGCGAATCGGCCAAAGTTATCTCTTCGGTGCCCGACGACCTCTGGAATTAGGAAAAGGAAATCGTTAAGTGTTCCGAATTGCCCGACTGGGAACGGGGAACGCTGAAGGTGTCGTCGCCGAGTTGTCGTCACTTTCGACCTGCCCCGATCCCGTAGTCCTCGTCAACAAAGTGTGGAGAGCAAATCGCAGAGCACGAACCCAAACCCTGCAACATTCTTCTCTTCCGCATCTTTTGGGAACATGTGCAGCATGCTGTATTTTTACAAATATAACGCAAGGGCAAATTTTAATGCCCTGGAAAAAAAAAAAAAAAGATTATTACTGCTATAACGCGAGCCAAGGCCGTGTAAAGTTACCGCACTGAAAGGGATAGCAGAAAAAAAGGGAATTGAAATGGAAGAAATATCTTTTTACGTTTTGACTCCCATTGCTCAAGTTTTTCTCACTGTCGCATTTGCAATCCGCTCCAGGACTTCGCAGATACACAGCGCTGCAGAGCGGCTTTACTCGCTCGTCTGGTAGTTCCTTTTTCTTTGGCGTGGCTCCTCCAGGGCCCCCATGCGAAGTGACCCACCAAGCAGAGGCACCAACACACAAACACCAGACCACTGTGGAGCGAAAGAAAGATTGCTGGACCCATTACACCATCACTCATTTTTGTTCTAGTCCCTCTGCATAAACAAACACCTCGTGTTGCACGATTGCATAAACTCGGGCGCCACCCTCTGTTGCGCTGTGTATCTCGGAACGGGGAACCGGACGCGCGTCACTGACGGCCGTGGGCGAGCACAGGAGGCACCCTTTCTTTCCTCGGCTTCCGAGCCGTCTACCGCAACGATGGAATGTTGAGCCTGGTTCCGCTGTCGTCCTACATCGAGCAACTGCTCACTCCCCGAGGAAGTTGTTGCACACTCGGACGCGCTGAAACGCAAATGTGTGCATGGGTCTTTAGTCTCCGTACCTTTTGACAATGTCTCGCATTCTGCAGCTTTTCGGAGTGTTCGGCGGGCTGTGCGTCTTTAGCCAGCAGCCCACTTTTTAGAGTCGGTGATGGAACCCTTGCGCCTTTTGTTTCAGGTATGAGCGCAAGACCGCCGAGTACGTCACCAAGTTGCCGCCCAACACGCATTCAACCAAAGGTGGGTGCTCTCTCTCTGCTTGTTTGATACACCGCCTACCAGTACCACACCTAGACGAACGTCTAACAAACATAAACAACCTGTTTTTCGAGATTGTTTCTCGTTACTCACGAAGGTCGTACATCGTCTGTATGACGTCTGAAATGCCGGATGATTTGCTTTGGGTGCAAGGGCCGAGACCATGCGGCGGTTTCTAAAACGAGCCTCGTTTACACTGTCGAGAAAAGTATCGGCATTGGCGGCATGCATGCTGGTAGAGTTGGCAGTGCATCTGCTTCTTTGTGTCGTCATTGTAGGTAACGCCATTGGAGTGTTAGAGGAGTCCTCGCTTTGTTTTGCATAATTAACGAGACTTTGTCACTGGCACTTGACGTGTTTGTTGGGACGGCGCATAAAGTGTGGTGCGATTGATAGCGGCAGCTACTGTGTGCTTGAAAGATGTGCTTTAGGGTATTTGCTTTTAGTAGAATAGTTGTAGGGGAGGTTGTTTAGGAGATACGTAAAAGAAACTCACATGCTGCCTCTCGTGCACGATAGTCGGCATCTCGCACCCTTTGCTGTTCTTGCACCGTGCCAAAGATCCTTCCGGAACCCCGAAGCAGCAGGGGTAAAGGGTGGGCAGGAGATAGAGGGAGCAGCAGTGCACCTAGTCATGAATGACATGGTTGTGGGAGTGGCGACTGCAGTAGAGGGAGGGCGGTAGCGCGGTGGCACCATCATTCTCTCTTCGCAGTCACGTGAATTTTTGACTAGGGACGCCGTCAAATGTATGATTTGAGGAAAACTCTTGAGGGCTATAGATGAAGGAGGGAGGGACTCTTGTGCAGGACTTTGTTTTCAGTTGAACTTTCACGGCTATGGAGAACTACACGTTTATTCAGCCGTAGGTTGAATTTATCTTTTCTGAAACTGGTCCTTGAAGTTAGGGGTCTGTCTGGAATTGTAACCAAAGAATCCGTAAGGGTGAGCAGGATTTGTGGGCCCATCGAGCTAAGTCAAGCGTTGCTCCGTCTTCAGCCACCACTCTAGCATGCCGCTATGGTAAGAGGCGAAAAAATGTCAATCTAAAATGTATCAACAAGGTTCTACTCTTCTAGCAGAAAGTACCTAAGAAACACAAGAATGAAGAGAGGCCAAAATAGGAGAAGTCTTTGTCCTTGCATGTATCCTTCGGCACTTTTTTCTATACCCGTTTTCATCTCAAGAAAAAAGCAAGTTTTGCGCATTGTTCATACGCGGAGATATCTGAAATTCAACTGCAGATTTGAAATCACCATCCAATGATATATATGCATGCCAATTTTCAGCGAGGTAACTCAATAAATAAAAAAACACATTTAAGTACCCTAGTCCCACCTTAACGGCCTGCATTTTAAGGTAACGATAATAATGCAATGCCTGCAAATGTGCAAGCGCGAGCTGGACAAGAATAACTATAATAATCCCCGAAGGAGGAAACAAGGGGAACAAAGGACAAACGCAAATCTCCAAATGCAGCTAGGCGACTAGTGCGTGACCGAAAAGATTTGTTTGTTTGTCCTTCGTCCCCTTGTTCCCCTTTTCCAGGGATTGTTATCTATATACTAAAAGATCTTCATTTTCTTGTTTCAACTCTTTGTTTTTGGAGGGGGGACACGAGAAACTTAAATTTTTTGCGCCCTTCGCAATTAATGCGTGCATGGATCGCTCGGTGATCGACCTGCCCTCCGTTGCGTCTCAGGTGTCGGCATGACCTACCCGGACCCTAGCAACAAGGTGGTGACCCCCGACGGAGGTTGAGGTGCCCCTGGGTCCCGCGGCCAAGGATGCCAAGCAGGGAGGCTCGTCCCTGCTCTACAACGAGTATCCTTACAGAAGTCCATCCCACGTCGTCTCTCGTCACCGCTTCCGTTTCACGACTTTGGGCGGCGGCGCCTGGTCACGAATAATCGAAGCCCACACACTAGAACATAGACGCAGACTGGACGCGAGTGCTAGAGATCTGCGCAGGCTCGGGCCAATATATGAGAGTACCGTTCGGGCTGGGGCCGGATTCTGGCCGAGGTACCCTGAACTGCGTCTGCCTCAAGTCGAGCCTAGTGGAGGCGTCTGGACCCGACGACCCGACCTTGCCAAATATTTGGAATTGGGGTACATATTTATTTCATATTTGAAAACCGAAAAACGTAACAGAAAGTTAGTTTTAACGCAAAACGCGCCAATCTGGATATTGTGCCACGGGTCATTATGTTCTATACAAAGCGCGCCAAATGCGTTACAACCGTCTAGGTCGGGGTTCTTAAAATGGGAGGCCGCAGCTCGTGCAAGGGCATTTCTAGGATCCAGAAAGCCTTGCTCATCAATAAACTTAATAAACGTCTTTTTTTTTTTTTCGTAAAGGGAACAGGCATTTGTTTTTAGGTAATACTTTTCGTATATGTCAATGAGAGAAGTCCAGTTTATGCAAGCATTTAGCTATATAATATTCCTTTATCCCTTCATAAACGTAATTACCCCGAATGTTCCCCCCTTCCCCCACCGCTATCCATCACTTTTGCCTATCCACAAGCAGTCCCCGCAACATCGATGGTCGAGAACCATTGGTTTAGGACACAGTCACCAGCATCAGTGAGTCCGCTCCACCAGACATCGCTTGTGTGTTGAAGAAAGCCGGTGCGCACACTCTCTCGTAGAACACACGGGAGTCAAGCCTTGCAAAGTTCAGAAAGGTCGTAGCAAATGACGAAGCTTAGGACGGAATGTGACCTTAAAATGTAATCTGCATGGCAGCGATAAAAATTACCGTGACATTTGTTGCTTTACTTTTTATGAGCGCGTCGCATATTTCAAGTGTAATCCTACTCTGAGCTCCATCCTACCCCATCTTCCGTCCGGGTTTAAGTCCGAAACCAACGATCTGGTCCAGGAGGTGTTGGTCGCAGCGGGTTTGCCGCCTGCTGCGATTGGTCGGCACCACACCCGACATGACAGTGAATGCTTGGCAAAATCGCAAATAGACCGGTCACATCATTATGACGCAGACGTCACAATCTCAATAGCATTTGTTGTCGCACGAGGCGTGGCGGTGACCGATTGCAGCAGGGGGCAAATTCGGCGACCAACTCACCGACGTGGAACTTTCCCGCATCCCACGGGAAAGTGCATACCAATTTGTTTAAGTGTGTTGTTCATTAAACTCTTCGTGTGCCATTAAATAGTGTCTAGGGCTGAACGACAACTAAAAAATTTAACCTGATTATTCGCTTCCAACTATTCGAATACAGTCATTGATTGATTTTTCGGACTCTGAGGGGCCCCGAAATGGTCCAAATATTTAAGCGGTCCGAAAAATAAATTTCAGCCAAAATATCATATTTCCGCACATATTCCACTGCCTATTGGCCACTTTCCACTTGCTTGATGTCAATTTGAAGTTCCCATGCAACTTCCGCTTTATGTTGTTCACTTTTCACTTGTTTGTTGATTTGTTTTATCTCAATGCTGCGCTTTGTTGGTGCCTTTGTTGGCACAAACAGCGAAGTTGAAGTTGAGCAATATGGCACTATTTGGAGACAATGTTTACGGTAGTCTGCCAAGCTCGCTTCAATACTAAGCCTATCAGCAAAAAACCTTTTAGGTCAAAGACCACAAGAACGGCAGACGGCTGCTCTTCTCGTGGTCGCACTCGAAAAGCACAAACCATGAGAAGAATTGGAAGAACCGTAAAAATGGGCAGACGGCGGCCATGTTGGCTATAGCGAATCGAAAAGCCGACTATAGCCTCATTCCAGCTTGTTTATTGCGTAGGACATGGTATCGAGGCTACAGGGCGAAATCAAAACCAAAATGGCGGCAACCAAGCTCGCAGCGCTATCGCGGTGGTGTTTTGCAACTGTAAACTGAGGAAATTACGCAAATTATGCCCGAAACATCGAGCAATAAGCTTTATGGCGTCCGAAATTTTGATCGATGTTATACATTAACTCTAAGGGGGTGATGTACGGTTCGGCGAAAATGTCCAAATAATTACTGACATGTCCCAAAAATTGGTCAGCGACTGTACTTTTTAAAAATCAATTCCATTGACCTCCAGGCATAATATGCAACATTAGAAAAGGACCAAAACTTCACATTTTCTAGCATCAATGGCCAAAGAAACAGAATCAGTTGAAACATGCCTCGTCGTTCTAGAAACAGCACGAGTAAATAAAATGGCTGCGCAGACCTTTGAAACAAATCTGTTCAAATTCCGAGATTCGAAATTCTCATTCAATATGATTGTGCCATGTAAAACATAGGTCGACTTCATAGATAACACGGTTGGGCTAGGGCCGGGTTCGGGCCAGGGCCTTATCGGGACGGTTCGTGCCTAAAATTCCTGTCCAACCCGATCTCTACCGAGCGATGCGTCGGCGTTCAGCTGGGCCTCGCGTCCAATGAACAGCGTCGAAGTGCGCTCGTCGTCGGGTCCAGCTGCCAGGTTTGCACCGTTCGACTGCTTTGACGTTCCATGGAGGAAGAGGAAGTAGTTTGGGGTCCTCGATTATTCGAGGATGCCTTAAAGCTTCGGCAGTTGAATTCGGGACGCCGCAACGACGGCAATGCTTGCGGTCGCTCATACTTTTTGTCGTGACTTCCGGGATCGCGACGTCCGACAGCTTCGACACCCCGGCTTTGCGACGTCGCTTGTTGGCTACTTTGGGGCCAACAAACGCACGGGCGGGATAGGACAATAAACGCGCATGTCGAACACTGGGTCCAGTCACCTTAGTTCGTATGAGCTCTGGCATATTAACTGCCGAGACATGAGGAACAAGGTTGTCCTAAACGCCAAGTACGGCAATTAGTCAGATTGTCCGTCTGTTTTCTGACAACCATGCGCGAGGAACTTTGTCATGCATTTCTCGGCATTTTCTGGAAATGCCGAAAGCTCCAGAGACGGCAAGCTGGTAGCTGAACTAAATTGCTTGTCTGCATGTTTTCTCTTTTTCATTTGCTTGCTTGTTTTTGTTTTTAAGGTTGGACTTGTTTCCTGAGCTTTTCCCTTTAGATATATTGTGTACGACACAGCTCAAGTCTCCATGAAGTACCTGATGAAGGTCAAGTTTGACTACAGCCGCTGAAAGACGTCGCTTTGAACCTCTGCTCGGGGAGTGCTGGGAGGAGGGCTGCCCGAACGCCACTGCTTGGAAGCGACGGCACTAAACTTCGCCTAGTGTGTGCACGTGTGGAAACTTTGTTTGCAGGATCTCTCTAAGCAGCTCGTTTCCTAACCTTCATTTATCATGTTCATTTTGAGGTCACAGCTGTAAATAAGAGCACCTGTCAAGATTTTAAATTTTTTATTGAATTGTGTCGCTTGGAGGGTAAGATACCAAGCAAGCTAGATTTAGATTGTGGTTTTCGTTTTCTCTTTCATTCCAGGGGCGCGCTCGTGCTTCAAAGTTTGTTATGTCCCTGTCGACAGTGTCGATGTTTTCGGCCAACTTGCAGTACTAGCCTGTTTCTATGCAACGAAACATTTCTCGCGTTTCTGTTTTGTACACAGTTCAGAGTGTATCGTGCATAATTGCATTTTTACTGCTGTTAGGCCGGTGACGCATTTAGGGGTTTGCTTTTGTGCCAGTCATTGTTTTCCTCGAGGTGTCGAAATACAACCGTGGATAAAATCTGAAACGCTGCTTAGTCAATGCTGCATCTTGTTTAATCCTCCCATTTTTTCTCTGGGTTTGTTTTTGTCATTTATGAATATTCCCAAGCTCCTTCGAAGGCACAATCTCAGGGTTGTCAGCATTGTGCCGAATCGTAAATCCAGCCGTGCTCCAGATCTTCGGTTAACTTGTGAACTTTGTTTGAAGTCACATCGGAGTCCTCGTGTTTGATTTGACTGCTTGTGAATGCTTGTTCTGAGTGTAACTTAATATTGTGGCACATTGAAAGGATGCAGCTTTTTGAGACCTGTTTTTGCTCCCGTGTGTACGGATGTAGTTGTAGGCTTCAGAAAGCTACTCGAAGGTAGCAGAAGTAACATATTAGGGTGTAAAAACAGTTTTTGGGCAACATAACAAACTGCATCAGCCTATGAGTATGTTGTAGGTTAGCAACAGCGAGACACGTGCTCTCTCACAAAGCTCTCTACTCACCATGGTCGGCGGCTTCCTCCTTTCCAGCATTCAATCTGCTAAGGTTGAGAGGGTGTAGAGCTTTGTGAGAAGAGCTTGTTTTGCTGTTGTTAACCTGCAGCAGACTGTAGGAAGATCCTGTGGTCAGATGATAATGGGGAAATGCCAGGAACAGGATCTTGTTGTGTCTGGTTGTCTGCTCTGCGTGACGTGTATGGCTGACCTGGCATGTGGGATATGCGGCACTTGGCCCAAACATTCCATGGCACTGTCTTTGCAAAGACGCGTCCCAAAAGGCTTCGCAACGCCGAACGAAGAAGCTCGCCGACGAATGCAGCAGCGGACACTAGGATTCGACGAGGTACATGTAGAAGACGCCGTGGAGGTCGTGGATGCGGAGTGCCTCGACCGTGCCCTCCTCTCCTTGGAGGCACTTGGTGTAGTTGAAGACTCTCGTACTCGATCATGCGGTCGAGCAGGTGGCTGTCGATCATGTACGCTGCCCTGTGGAAAATTGGTTTTGTGTGCAGTTAACCAAAGCAGCTTGTGATAACTATGCATTACCTTCGTCAAATAGTTAGTCTTTTTTTTTTGCTTTTGGTTTTAGTACAGTAGACATAACTTGAAGATTTGAAATGTCTGCAGTTGCAAAACCTTTTCGAAGTTTGTTAATAAAGTGCACCGGTACGAACACCGAGTGTTTACCTTGAACTTTTCTTTTTCTTACATACTGCCGCGAGCGCAGCTGACTAAGTAGGCAGCGTGCTCGTGGCCTAACCGGCTATCGCGAGTGCCTTCCACGCAGGAAGCCCAGGGTTCGATCCCTAGGAGCGCCGCGTCTTTTATTTATTCTTCCAATTTAGATTTCTGGTAATTTCGAGAACCGTGTTGCTCGTTCTAGGTTAGAATGTTCTGCGCGCCGAATGTTCCAGAAGCCCACGCGTGCACAAAAGGGGCTCCGCGTAACCAGCCGGACTCAGTTTCGCCTCCAGCGTTCGACTCTGCTCTTCGCCGACTTCGACGCCTGCGACGCTCTACTGTTATCTTTTGTTTCCTTCTTTATTTTTGGGCACAAGTTCGGCCCGATTAAACGTTTAGTTTTACTGCCAGGTATTCACCGCCTCATCACTTGTCATTCGTGACATTTTGGTGGAGTGTGCGGGGTACCGCATGTCCGTGCAGCGCACCCTCCAAGTTCCCGCAGTACAAGTCCGAACCCAAGCTCCGGAGGGACCCGACGAAGACCAGATCGAAGCGATCAAGTCGCCGCATCCAAGGTCTACACCCGGAACACGGACTTCTGCCACCGAGGACCAAGCAGCCAACGAGTCCAACAATGAACGACC
>JAZHYW010038668.1:0-17833 GCA_037355805.1 Ixodes ricinus | reverse complement strand
GCGTGCCTCGATTTATCTGGCGTGCAGGCTCGATGCTGCGGCTCGATAACAGGTCCGTTCAACTGCAACAATCCGCTGCCGTTTGTCCTGGATACTCGAACGGTAACGAAGACACCTTCTTATAAACTCTGTGTATGTTTTTGCAAACCAAAGTTTTGTTTTAAATTGTTTCATTGTCCGTTGGTGAAACAATTTGATGAATCCGCTTTGTATGTCAAGTAGATCATGTACAATCTAAGCGGCAGAAAGTGCCTGAAAAACGCACTTTGCTTGATAGGAAATATATATTAACTAGGTGCACGTGTACTGTGAACTAAATATTCGCGTGAAAAAACGTTTACAAAGCCGCGAATGCGGTAATACGAGGCTTACTGCATTCTCGGACACAACGAGGCTTAGTGTATTGCATGCTGTCGCACGGCGTTGTCATGCCCAGCATGGACGATGGAGACAAGAGTGCAGATATATCCACGCAACGGACACCGATGAAATTACTCGCGCGTCGTGGAGTCCTCGAAAGTAGTGAGCGGATTAAACGCATTCTTCTCGTCCATTTAGTTTTGCGCTTTAATAATCTAGGCGTTCAATTATTTCCAAATAGAAATATTAACATGCCAAAACCTAACCGCAAACTTTGTTTTCGGCGTTTCTACGCGATTTCGGAAAGTACCCTAACTCTTCGGATGTTCCTTTTGAAATAATAATAGGCCCAGAATAAAGTTCACAATTGACTGTAATCGAATCTTTTGCCTTCTGCTTGGGTAAATATTTGTGATTGGAAATTCATACCGACCAACAAACCATCAAACCGATCAGTGTCGCAAAATACGACAGACCATCAAGCACCATCAAACCACGGTCGTGTGAATGGCCACCGACGTCCAGTTTATGCTTCGAAACAGATCATTGGCAGTTAGAGTTAGCTGCCCACAGTGCTGACGCACGTTATTGTTATTCTCAGAGTGGCCTCGGTCATGTGAATGGCCACCGACGTCCAGTTTATGCTTCGAAACAGATCATTGGCAGTTAGAGTTAGCTGCCCGCAGTGCTGACGCACGTTATTGTTATTCTCAGAGTGGCCTCGGTCGTGTGAATGGCCACCGACGTCCAGTTTATGCTTCGAAACAGATCATTGGCAGTTAGAGTTAGCTGCCCGCAGTGCTGACGCACGTTATTGTTATTCTCAGAGTGGCCTCGGTCGTGTGAATGGCCACCGACGTCCAGTTTATGCTTCGAAACAGATCACTGGCAGTAAGAGTTAGCTGTCCACAGTGCTGACACACGTTATTGTTGTTTTCAGAGGGGCCTCGGTCATGTGAATGACCACAGGCGTTCCCTTTAGACTTCAAAACAGAGCACTGGTACTGCGATTTCGCTCTCCGCTGTGCTAACACACGGTTTTGTTATTCCCAGAGGCCTCAGTCGTGTGAATGGCCACAGATGTCCCATTTATGCTTTAAAGCAGAGCACTGGCAGTGATCTGTTGTGTCGTTTTTCTTAGACAAAAAAGAGCTTATTTGCAATCAAAATTCTATTTGTTGCGTAGCAAAGATGTTTGGACAGCGGGAAGGGCCAATATGGCATCTGATGTCTTTGCCGTAGATGGGCTGCAAACTTTTGTTTTCGCGAAGTTGAAATCTATACTTGTGATTCATGGCACAGTGCAATGTATAGACCAGCTTAGACATTATCGCAACAAAAATAAAAAGTTTGTCTGGTGGCTGCATATCGAAATGCTATACGGCAACGAGCAGAGAAGCATGACAACATGAGACACGGGAGGTCAGTGGTGGACAAGAACAACAATCCGATTTTAAAGCATATGAGTGGTCCTTAAAAGGACCGTTTTGTGTTCCGAGATGTTCCACGCTTTCTCCATAATGGTGGCGTTAAGCTTCGTCAAAGGGCTCGACACCAGACAGGTCACTCTCGGATGGGGTGTCCTCTCCATCCAGCTGGATGACGATGGGCTGGATGTGGGCACTTGTGGCACCGCCTCGTCGGAACGTTGCTTCAATGTCAATAACGTGCCTGACAGCATTAATCCAGTTGTCAGTGGTGACCTTGTCAACTTCTTCGTTGAGGAGTGTCCCCACGTCGACAATCTTGAACGTCGTGTTTCGGGCAGCAACGCCGTTCTTGATCTGCGCCCATATCAGTTCAATGGGGTTGAACTCGCAGTGATACGGTGGGAGCCTGACCACAGTGCAGCCAGCCGTCTCGGCAGCAGTGTCCACACGATACTTCAGGTGCTGTGGCTTCACCAAGGCCACAATGTCGAGCAGCTGCTTCTTCAGCATCTTGGGGTCCCATGAAACGTTTTTAGACGTCAGCCACTGTCGGATGTCGTCCTTGCGGGAACTCGTCGTCGGCACTGCTTCCAACCGCCGTGAATGGTAAGAAGCGTTGTCCATGACGATAACGCTTCCTGTCGGCAGTTTGTCGAGGACACCGTCGAACCACTTCTCGAAGCGGGCGCCATCCATTTCCTCGTGGTAATCGCCGGTCTTTTGTCCACGGAACACGTCCAGGCAGCCGTCGACGAAGCCTTCATCGCTGCCGATGTGGGTGACAATAAGACGCTGGCCCTTCCCCGATGGCTGCTTGAGGCCAGTCGAGAGACCACGCATGAAGGCGTCGTGAGACGAGGCCACGGTCGTGTCTACCCACACCCTTGAGACAGTGTGCCCTGCCGTCACCCACGTCTCGTCCAAGTAGAAGATCTTTCGACCATCTTGTCGGTGACGTGCGATCTCATGCAGGTACTTCTGCTGCCAGGCGACGATGTCCTCTCGTTCAATCAGCCGCGAGTTTCGTTCCCTCTTGTCATGCTCGAATCCGATGTCGTGGAGAAGGCGACGCACAGTCCAAGCCTTCAACGAGGGAAGTTCAGTGCTCGTGCAGAATTCGGCCGTTATCTTCTTGACCGTGGGGACCTCGTTCCGTCGAAAGAAACGGTGGACGCACGATCTCAGCGCGCACAACGTGAAGTCGCCGTACCTGACTTTGCGCCGCCTCTTGCCTTCACTTGCTGGGCGCTTCCGAGAAGGTGTCACAACTTGTCCCTCGGTTTCTTTCGCCTGCTTCCTAATCTCGAGGACGGTGCGTACACCAACGCCAAGCAGTTTGCTGACTTTGATGCAGGACTCCTCCACAGTGAGGCCGGGCTGGCCGGGCTTGGCGGGCGGTTCGTGTCGCACCTGAACGTACGCGTTCATTATCAGCTGCCGTGCAACTCGGTTGAGGACATCGCCGCTCTTATGCTTCTTGTAGAGGCGCCTTGGCGTAGACGGCGAGGCTGCACCAGACTCTCTTGACGAAGCAGAATCGGAGGAATTGCATTCCGCTGTCTCCACGTTGGGATTCATAACGGAAAAGAAAAGACGACTTCGGATTTTTCAAAACGCGAATCGCAGGGGCTTTCAAAACCCGAAACGCATGGTTTTTTTTAACAAACGCAGCAAATGCACGGAATGTACCTAATTCGTGTAGGAAGGTTATCAAGCTAAAACCAACAACCATATATGCATTACTTATAAAAGTTACAATTTTCGTTGCACTGAAGCCTTCTTTTTACTTCAACCTTCCGGAGCGAGTAATTTGCCTCGGCTAGGTGGCGCAAGCTGCCGCCCGCTACAAGGTCTGTCTGTAGTCAATATCTATCCATTGAAGCAGAAGGGGCGTTTTCAGCGAACTATTTTCTCGACTGCGGAGGCGTCTGAAGCGGGCGCATCACGCTTATGGGGAGGAGCTTCTACTACCTTCTTAACTTGTAACCGACTATAGCAGGGTCGTCGAAACAGAAGGACGGGGAGGGGGGTCATACCCCCCCCCCCCAAAATGGCGTCGAAAGAGGGGCAAGGGGCATGAACGTGTAAGGGGGGGGGGGGAGGGGGAGAGAGTATCGCCCCAGCCCCTGACCATAGCATTTCAGAGAGTTATAATAAAAAAAAATGAAATACGTTTGCAGTTCCCTGTAACGTCGAATTAGAGCGCAGCTCTTGAGGAGGAGGAGGGTAGTGCCCGCCCACCTTCCTCCGTACCCTCCCTCCTCCTCTCCTGCTCCCCTCCCATTTATCGGGGAAACTGGATTGGTGTTGAGGTACGTGGCGTCAATTTCCCGCTAAATTTAGCGGGGAAACGTCCCATAATGCAACAGCGCTAGTTATGCAGACGGCGCCGCCGCCGCTGACGGCGACGCCACTCAAGCCCGAAACGGGCGCTTGAGAGCTGCGTTCTAAAAATTCGGGGAAGGGATATCCCCCTTCTTCACTACCATCACCCATTTGTCTCTCTTGCTCTCTTCCTCTCCCAAACAATTTCTACGGACCTTTCCTGACTCCCATTTGTGTGTGTGAATGTGTGTGTATGTTTGTGTGTGTGAGTGTGTTGCTCGCACCTTTTTTTATTTCCCTTCCTTAGGTTTTCCCTCTCCATCCCTCGTCGCCCCCTCTTCTCACACACACTACCCACGTCAGTCCACACACGGCTCTTGGGTGACCCTGGTAGCGTTGTTGACAGTTCCGGAAGATGAGCTCTAAAAGCCGCGTACACCCAGGGGCGGATCCAGAACTCCGTTTTCGTGGGGGGGGGGGGGGGGGAGGGGGGCGGAACATTTCGAAGGAAACCATTTTCTTATTTTTTCTTGTGCACCGGGGGGTCCACGCATGTCAAATAGCCCTCCGAGAAGGGGGGGGGTGTCGACTTTGTTCGGGGGGGGGCGGCCGCCCCCAGTCGCCCCCCCCCCCTTCGATCCGCCACTGCGTACCCCCGCGCACGGCTCCACAACATCACAAAGTTCAATCTTCGCCTCGATTCCGAAGTGAAGATTTTGGCCTCAAATAACTCCTTCCCAAAGTTGTGAAACGTCACTTTGTCGTCACCAATAACTTCCACAAGCAACGGTCTTCCGACGAGAAAGTCTCTAGAGCATTTTACAGCCCGGCTAGGGACAATCTACGTATTATTAATTCTAACAGCGTGACGTAGCGACGTAGGAAAACGCTGGAGCGATCGGCATCAGTGCAGCCGTTCAATCGGCTCCGGCCACACGGTGTTGCTCGCGCAAGGTCCGTGGATGAAGCTCGCTACGACTTTGTGTTTCACTGTCTCTCAACTGGAATTCGAGCACCAAGAGAGCTTGGATGGATTGGACACTTTCATCCACGCGTTGACGCCATCGTCGCGAGAGTCCAATCAGCACGCTACGCGAATCCTGGCCCCAATCTTTGTGTTTGACTAGCTTTAGCAACCCAGGCAGAAAAAATAGCCCAAAGTTACCTTCAGCCATTACCGGACCGTTCACCAGGTGACTCGGGAAAAAAATATCTCCTGTGACATCCCGGAGAGGGATCGGCAAGAAGGAGTAAACACAAACTTCTGACGCGCTAATTGAAATTTTAATTAATAAATTAACTATTGGCCCCGAGCGGGACCGATTGGAGCGCTGCGATCGCTCGACCGTGACGTAGGATGGAGGATCACGTGATAAGGCCAGCTATTCCGCCTTGCTTTGGTCGGGGCCTTCGGAAGCCCTTCAATCGGTACTTTCGCATTTTTTTCTGTGTTTGAAGCTTGATCAGTACAGGCGTGGATCGGCTTCGGCAGCTGTCGAGCTCAGGGAGCAATGGTAAAGTACTGTTCGGGGCCGCAATGCCGCAGTTACGCGACCGACCCAAATATCAGCTACCACATCTACCCCAAGGAGAAGCATTCCAATATGATTCATAAAATGTGAACAGTCTCACCCTGCGTGGCAGTACCTTTCTCATACAGCTTCAATATTATTTGAACAATGGGGTTAAAAATGTATGTACAAGTTGGCGTCACGCAATGCAAGTAGAGCTGAGTGCTAATAGACTTGAAACAGTAATTTACAGAGGGTAACAAGCCATAAAATTTCACTGACTATTTTAATGCAAACATCACTCACAGCTTAGTGGTATTTAAGCAACCAGCAGCTGCATAAATGTGAGAATGTTACGTGGCTTTATTTATTTTACTTTAAAGATTGCTGATGCAAGTAGCTGCACTCGTATTAGCAAGTAATATTTTTATTTTTGTAACCTATCTGCTTATCTTGTAGGAGCCCAAATAAAACAATTCTACAACTCTAATACACCTAGCTACAGGAATATTTGCATAATCTTTCTTTACAAAAAGAAAAACAGCGATGCTGTACACGAACTGTCATTGGCCTTTGAATGGTCTGATATTAGTTTATGAAATTAAATGTTATCAACAAGCTTTAATATTCGTCGCTCGAAAATTCCGACATCGCAGAAAAGTTACAAAACCTGTGCTTCAAAAACGTAAAAAAAAAAAAAGAATTAGTTGCATTGTATTGATTTTGCGACTCGCGACTTGGGAAGCGAGCATGTTACCACTGAGCCACGAGAATTTGTTTTCTTTATTCCTGAGCTACGATAACAACGGGAGACGACCGATTATATTTGGAAAAAGGCGCTTCACTTCACCGTTCATCGCAAATCGCAATCTCTAAAGGCCGGTTGAGACACTTGCGTTCATGAGTGCGTTTAACTGCGTTGTGTTGAGAACCGAAAGCGAGACACCGGCACATCTGTGCTTCGTATGAAGCGTGGAATCCAATTCAAGGAATCATGTTTGCACGCGATATAAGCAGCAGGGATGTCCTGGTTTCTCGCAGCCGAAACGCAGTCAAACGCAATCAAACGCAACTGTCTGAGTGCTCCAGTTGTTTCGCTCCCGGCTCTGGCCGCGAGCTCGATCGATTTCACAGCACGCTGGCCGGTGGGTACATACAACCTAACCAAGTAATGATACACGGCATGTTCCTTCACCCATGCTTTGCAGGAGCTCGATGTGTCACCGACGTTTCTTCCATCCAGCTCGTGCGGGTACGAAGTGAGTGCCGACGTTTGGAGTACGAATCCAATGAACGTGTAGCAATCCTTATCCAGCTTCTTGATTCTACAGAACACGTGTCCCGCTTCAAGAACACTTTCGCCCTCAAGCAACAGGCGGGACATTTAGTGGGCCTTGTCCACGAACGCATTGATGCTGCTTACAGACAGCACAACTGAAAAGGGGTACACAGTTGTAACGGGGTGCCCGGTCGAATAGAAGTTAAAAAATCAGCAGAACCCATCCTTTGGGAATGATTATCTACGTTAATGCGAATAGCATCAAACGGTGCGGAGTTATGCGCGTTCGTCAGGTGGCACGGCACACTCTAGATACGCCAGCCCACTCTTGAGGCGATTCTAAATTTGTTGACACTTTCTACAGCCCTGCGCACGATCTACCGCAGCCCAGCACGTGCGTTTGTGTCACTTAGGAAGGCGAGCAAAGCGCGCGCCATACGCACAAACATCTCAAAATGGTACCGACCAGACTTTCTGGCGTCTCAGCTTAGTCTCAACCAACGGTACTCTAAACGGTTGTTTATATCTTTACCATAGGACGCGCTTACAGCGCTGTCACAGCTACCGGTGCGCGCGCGTTCCATGCACGAGGGCTCATTCCGCTCTCGTGAGGCTGAGCTTAGACGCCGTCTCCCGAGCGCGGGAGAGGGTGAGCTAGACGGCAGAGGGTGAGCCGCGGGAGAGGCGTGAGCTAGCCCTCGTGCATGGAACGCGCGCGCACCGGTAGCTGTGACAGCGCTGCAAAGCGCGTCCTATGGTAGATATAAACAAATGTTTAGAGTGCGGTGAATGACTGCCTTCATAGCTCTGTGGTTAGCGCGTCTGCCTGCTGATCAAAGGGTCAACGGTTCGAATCCCAGCCGGCGCCGGTCTTTTTTATTTATTTATCGACCCGCGGCGTAAGAGGTTAGATAGCCAGATAGATAGATAGATAGATAGATGAGATACATAGACGAAAAGTGCGTGAAGTATCCAAAGAATGCTATTCGCATTAAAAAAATTCGCCTACCTTCAACGGTAGGTCGCACTTCGTAAGCATTCATTGCGATACGCGAGACAGCCGCCGAAAACGACAAGTTGACCCGTACCCTCCGCCGCGCCAGTCCACGCCGCCGCGCTTCCGTGCAGCGACCGTTTCCCTGCTCGCCTGCAACCGGCTAACCGGCTCCCCGGAAGCATTCGTACGGTAGCCGATTTAGGAACTCGACTGGGTCGAGTAGTGAAACGAAACATTGGGTTAAAAGAAGCCTTAAACACCCGTAGTATTAAAAAAGTGAAGACCGAGACACTCCATTCTTGACGCAGAGTGCAGGAAACGGTCACGTGATCCCTCATCCTACGTCACGACGATAGGCCCGTCAGGTGGCGCCACGCCATGTTCTCGGGGCTAATACTCAGTAACTAGACAAGACGCACAGTGTCTTTGTATCTGATTACTGATCCCCGGTACGTGCTTGTTGCCTCCCGTCATGCTTTGGTTGGGCGTGTACAGCTGAAACTCACGCTGGGGGCGAGGCAACTAAAATATCCCTTATCTTGTGCGACATAATCGGCAAACCAACTCTAGATGTTATGAACAGCGTGCAGTATCTCACGATGCCCCCCGACAGCCCTGCGCCCTGCTGCCTAAGCGGCAGATAGTCTCGCAAGAGTGAGCTTTGGGAGCGGAGCGTATGGCAGCTCTGTGCTCTGATGCTGAAACTAAAACCTGAACAAGCTTGACCAATGAGTAGACTTTTTCACCATTGTAAAACACGTATGCATTTTCAGTGACGGTATATTTAGAGGTATTAGGAATATGTTGCTTAAAGCCATCCCCGCTCAGGACGGCGCACTACGCTCTTCAACATATCATAATGTTGTTTTTTCACAGAGTGCATGTGAAAAGAAGTGCAACCTGGCACAACCCGAAAAAACAGCAGGGCATCAACACAACGCAGAACGCAACGTGCCCTCAACGTCTGGCCACATCATTTTTAAGAGAAAACTTCACGGATGAAAGGAAGAACGCATTCTACGCAGACTTGTGCGAAGCCTTAGTCGCCGCTAATATTCCTTGGGCGCAAGTAGAAAATCCAGTTTTCAAGAAATTCTCACAAAAATACTCAAGTCATACCGTACCGGCGGAGTCGACTCTGCGCAAGAACTACACTGCGGTCAATGTACGTGGAAACACTGAAGAAAATTATAGATGAACTTGGGGACTTGAGCATTTGGGTCTCCGTAGACGAAACGACAAATGCGACTGGACGCTTTGTCCCGCACACCGTAGTTGGGAAGCTTGTAGCGGACGAAAGAACAACGCCTTTCTTGTGTGCTCTAACATGCATAAATAAAAAAAAACTCGAAGTTCAGGAGAGATACATTTGCTGTTATAAAATCCTTAGAATCAAATACATCAGTCTAGAATATGCAGAGCAGAAAAACCTGACTAGCCCCACATGACGCCGCAACTTCACATTATGCGAAATTCGTTCTCCCACTCCTTTGGCTCGTCGCCACCGGTATGGTTATTAATCGGTATTTACAGGGTGGAGTAAACCGCGCAGGGACGTGCGTACGGTCGACAGAAGGCGCAAAACCCATATGCGCTCCACTGCTAGCCCACAGGTTCCCAGAAGGCGAAGCACGCGGTGACGGATTCGTTGAAGTATGGTCTACTTGGCGGCTTCCACACTTGACACCGACGCAGACGAATTTAGCGAGCTCTACATTTCACTTCAAATAGTTTAACTACAAAATATTGAAAACGAACTGATCCCCCTACGCCGCATAGCTGACGTCACATCATCGCAAAAGCCTCACGTTTTCGTCATGTGATGCGCCTCGGGAAAAAATCCCAGGAATTTTTCCCTCGTGTGAATACCGCTTTACTGGGACTGTATAATTGTGTCGAACGTTAACTGTCAGCCCGGCTTTAAAATTGGACATCATTGCGTGGGATACGCCTGCCCGGTTCAACAACGCGCATTGGTGTCACCCATTCGAGTGAAACAATTGGATTATATTTAATTATTATTCAGTCGGGACTAGTCGTATTAAGTTTCATGTGTTTTTTTTTTTGGAAACATAAAACAAACTATGGAAAGTAGAAAGGCTTAGAGCAAAAGAAAGACTTGAAGCTAAAATAGTCATTCTCACGTCCTTTGCCGTGGATAAGAGCGCGCATTCTTTAATTTTATCTATCGTTATTAATATTAGGCTTTAATAAATGGCGAGGCCTCCAGTGGTTCAGGAGGTCTCTCGTCTACCGGACCTCAGCCAGAGCCGCTGCCATGCTGGCCTCTTTGCGTGTGAAGCTCAGGTAGATGTGCTCCAGTGATGTGTCCGTGATGAAAAAGTCCTGCAACTTGAACTTCCTTTTGATCTTGCCCATAAGAGTGAATATCTCGCTCCACAGCATGCTCACTTGGGTCATGCGAAATTCCAACAGGCCCTGAAATCAGAAAGTCAAATGAGCCGAAAAAAAGGCACCAAGAGACTTGCGATGTACTCTCGTAGACACTTTTGGCTATAGACCTATTGCTGTATTACCCAAGCATCAAGGAGAATGCAGGGATTGGTGTTCCACGTCGCCGCACGTGCTGGCCTCAGCAGCAGTGAATTTTCTGAAGCCAAAACCTAAAACAAATTGTATCTTGCACGCGCGTTCGTCAACGCTTTATTCTGGTTATTTACTTCGAATCTTTAATACGGGGAAGGCGTGCGCGTGTGGCGCGTGGAACAGCCAAGTCCCTGCATTCTCCTTGTATGCTCTGGGTAATATAGCAAATGGTCTATTGCAGACGTTCGCGACCAAAAGACTGTTGCTGGGATTGGTTTTTTACGATTAGCCATACGCGTCCTAAGTATGCTGAATTCTGCTTACATTATTGGAAACAAAAAGAATTTCAGACTAACAACTTTGACGGTGCTGATTTAAAGGGGTTATGAAACAATATTGGCTTCGAATGTTCATGACTTAGCAGAGAGAGTATTGGTCCTAGTCTGGCCCAAGTATACTCTCAAAAACCGCCACTTATTCAGAAGCTTCTTTGTCGCGGTGAAATTGCGAGGATAAAAGGGTAATATTTCTGTCGGTCTTGCCTTCGCAAAGCTTGACGACGTCATTGTGGCATCGAAACCACCCGCCTGACGACAGTCGAGCGCGTCCCATGGATTGGACGCGAGAACTGCGCGAGCACTCGACTTCGGCTCGTAACAATCAATGCCGCGGCGGACACTCGAGTGGTGGCTCGTGTCCAACCATTGCGGTGATGAGAATAGCCGAACTCTAACAATGCCTGGAGCTCAGCCCGCGTTTTCTACTTTGCCAACACCAGCGCTTGGCTATGATTAACGTTGGCAGCCTATTATAGGCACCAGGCCACGTGGCCGCTTGTTCTAGCTCCGTTTTGAGGGAATAAACAATGCACATATTTTTCGAATATTTTTTGGCGAGTGCATTTGCCTAGAAAGAGAAACAAAGACATATTTATTCAGTTATTAACGTTTGTGAATGATTCTAAGTAGTATTTAACGGATGTAGCAAAAATGTATGGAAGATTGCTAGGCAATTTTTTTATATACCTGAAACGTTTTAGCATTACAATTACAAACGTTTAGTGAGAGCTGCACCTCGTGGCTCCATCGATATGCAATCGGTGTCACGTAATGTAGATTTCCCGCTAAATATGGCGGGGAAGCTAGACTGGTGTGTAGACCACGTGAAATCAGGTCACGTGACATCAATTTTCCCGCTAAATCTAGAGGGAACTGAATTTGCGTATCGTTACGTGACACGAAGATATGTGACGTCATGTTTCCCGCTAAACTTAGCGGGAAACTGCATTGACGTTGAGTCACGGGACGTCAATTTTCCCGCTAAATCTAGCAGGAGAACTGAATGTGTAGAGGTCATGTGAACCGAAGTCAAGTGACGTCAATTTTACCTCTGAGTTTAGCGGGGAAACTGAATTTGTGTTGAGATCACGTCACGTCGCTCTTTCTACTAAATCTAGCGGGGAAATTTAAACCGGCTTCTCAAAATTCGGAACAACTAGCCAAAGAACGTTTCACGTTAAAATCGTTTCATGACCCCTTTAACGACGCGATAACTTCGAGCTCACACCGGGATCTTTAAACACACCATCGAAACTGTCGCTTGAAAGTATCAAAGTTGACAGTCTGACATTCTTCTCATTTACATTAAGTAAAGTAGAATTCATCCTACTCAAGAAGCCATAGTGGTCACTTCAGGGAGGCCGACCACAGCGAAGCTTTAGGTCGCGCATTTCACCAATTGAGCATATACGGATACTCCTACAGGAAAATCGACGAGATTGCCGCTGAAGCGTTCGTACCTCGTAACTGTGCGCCAACTGAGCCTTGGGGAAGTCCAGTCATTACGGCCGCCACCACGCCTTTCTGGTACGCGAAGTCCTGCTTTTTGTCCGGGTACGTCTTGACGGTGATGGTGAAACCCTTGCCAAACTTCTGCTTGAGGTGCGGCAGGGAGCCCAGGCACTGCAGCCTGCCGCTCCCCAGGATGCGCTATGCGGTTGCACAGGAACTCCACGTCCGTCAGGCTGCAGCGCGCATCGCATCAATACTATCAATCAATCAATACTTTTTTCACAACAAGAGTTGATGTAGGCTGCAGGGGCAAAAAGTCAAAAAATAAAAGACGTTTACAATGCTCTGTAATGCAGAATTAGAGCCCAGCTCTTGGGGAGGAGGAAGGGAAGTTACGGATAGGGTATGTCCCTGCTCCCACTCCGTACCCTCCCCTCCTCTTCTCCTGCTCCCCTCCCATTTAGCGGAAAAGTTTCGCTTAATTTTCCGCTAAATCAAGCGAAATTTTCTCCGCTAAATTTAGTGGGAAACTAAATTGGTGCTGAGGTCATGCAAATTCAATTTCCCCGCTAAATTTAGCGTGAAAGGTTCCCGCTAAATTTAGTGGAAACGTTTCTCGCCAAATTTAGCTAAAAAGTTTCCTGCCAAATTTAGGGGAGAGGTTTACCCTCGTGACGTCACACAGGACGTCACCTGTGACGTCATTATGGGAAACATCCCATAATGCAACGCGCGGTTACGCCGACGCCGACGTCGACGCCGCTCAACCCGGAAACTGGCGCCTAAGAGCTGAGCTCTAAAAGATTTTACTTAACAAGGACTAAGGGCGGAACGATCGAGTAATTCGCCTTAGTAATGACGCGGGCATAAATCGTGGATCTGTGTGTATGACATCGATGTGGTGACACGGCCGGAAATGAAAGAGTGGCCGCTCCGCTCCTGGCGAGTGGCTCGTTTTCCTGGGAAATGAAAGTGCTCGGAGGGCTGCAGTGAGTGGTACTCTATTCAACCTGCATTCAGTCAAGCCTAATAATGTCACTTGTTTTCCAATTTAGGCCTGAAGTGGCCACATGAAAACCGGGCAATCAGAAGTAGGCCCATCTCTGGCACGTGTTTGATAAGTTTGGCCCCAAGATGCCAGATGACCGCCAAACTTCCAGCAGTGAAGTCTAACTTTGCCACTTGTTTGGCGCATTAGGGCCAAGATACCCACTGTTTGGCCAAGGACTTTGAAGTTTGTCTCCCCCTTGGCTTCTTCGGGATCTTGAAGGACCTAAATTCCCAGACAAAAAACAAATTTCGACGCTAAAAGAACTGTGCCACCCGGCTAGGTGTCCCCTGTATAATGTAGTACCTGTGCGAGGTAAGCACGATGGACATCTTGGCCATTCTCTGCAGGGCGGAGATGTAGTTGATGATCCTCTTGCGCGCCGTCGTGCACGATGCCCGCGTAGGGCTCGTCTAGCAGTAGCACCCTGGGCATGCCGACCATGGCCAGGCAGGAGCGACAACTTGCGCTTGTTGCCGGCGCTGCAAAGGACGCAGAACTCGGTGCTTGGTTACGGCGCCTGGAACGCGTTTCCAGCTTGTCTCCAACACCAACGTTTTTGCCGGGACCTAAAAAGTTGTCCCTCGATTTCCGCCTAACGACGCCACAGAAGTGTCATGGCGGTGTCACAGCAGGGCTGATGGATCTGGCAGACAGCCAGTTTGGCTGCAGGTCCATCTGCAGCTTGACAGTTCACGGAAGCTTCGTCAACCAGGAGTTGACGAAGCCGCGACGACAGCAGCACTCGCGTTCTTTTTGCGCTTCATTCTAGAACTTCGACGCCCAACCGCCGTGATCATCGCATCCGACAGCATGGCACTCCGGCTTCTGTGACGTAATTTGTTGCCACACGGGGGCCGCTTCCAATGCATGGACGGAATGCGAAGAGCAGGTCGTCTGCTTCTCGTGCAGTTCTTGCGGTGACGTCACAACGACGCCGAGCTCTTATTGGCTGATGGAAACAAACAGTGGGTAGACCTCGAAGGCATCTAGCATCAGGCTCTGCCCAGTACCCTTTCAATCAAAGCCAATCAGAGCTCGGCGTCGTTCTGACGTCACCGCAATTCCTGAGCACGAAACAGACGACTGCTCTCCGCATAAGACGCTAAGCACACCGGTCGGACACGCGTTCCAGACGCTGTATAGTTACAAGGTTAACCTGTATCGTAAAGGTGTTGCTTTCCCAATGACTTCACTATGTCTTTTGATTTCTTCCACCCGTCATTTTATTTCGTACCTTTTATAAACATTCAGTGTGAGCTGGGAGAAGTCGATACTGATGTTTGTGTTTGTCCAAACAAAACTTCATTATCTTCTGTTTGTTTGAATAGGATAAAGATAATTTAAAAAAGGAAAAAATAAATATGATGTTGACACATTCAGAGTAGAAAAAGCTATCTAGAATATTCTCTGAAGTAAAGACGACTGCTTGCAGTTTAGTTGCCCTCAAAAAGTAGCCAGATGACATGGCTGAGGCACTCTGACAAATAGTCCAGAAGATAATAAAAAGAACTTCTAAAAACTTATCTCCAGTTAACTGATTGCTTCTGATGCTTCGCTTACAAGTTTGATGTTATGTCCGAAAGTCGTGCTTGAGCGAACAAGTTTCTTTTCTAAGATATTTTAGTTTTTACTTTTTCGCGAAAAATTGTTCTTGTAGAAATGTGAACTTCTCCAAGTCATTATTTTTCTGGTGCCCTTCTCGATCCTAGGACAAGAAGTGTAATTTTATTTATTTACTATGCTTAGAAATATTGTCAGACCACTCTTGAGGACCATTACAGGGATTAATCAGATAACTGGGGAAAAAACACAAAATGTTACATATTGAATAATCTAGTGTTATTGTCATTTAACAAAAAAAAAAGAGCGAACAAAATTTAACATTATAATGCACTATGTCAAAATATAATTTTTGGGCTGGATTCAATTAAGAGCTGAGCGATGGAATGTTCGAATGTGGAGACTTTTGTTTATGATAACAACCTCGCTGAGCAGTTGATTCCAAGTCACAATCCCTCATACAAAACTTATGTATTTAGATTTTGTAGGTATGGGCTGTTTTGGTGCGAGTTTGTCCGCTTGACCGTTTTGAACATGCGGCGCGAGTGTATATATGCACTTAGAAGTTAAGCATATTTCGTTGATCCTCAAAGGAAACAACTTCAGACTAGCGATATCTTGTCTACAAAAATGAAAGACGTACATGGAAGGCAATACACGTGAGATGAACCTCTTCCGTTTTTGTATTCTACTCGCCAACATGATGAACCACCAAAATTATGTTTTCGCCATTTACAGGTTTTCGATTACAATTGGCTCGGGACATCTCCGTTAGAGATATCATCTAACCGCAGCTAGAATATGCGTTTCCTACCTGTAAGTGCCCACCAGGTTGCCGGCGATGTCAGCCAGGTCAAAGATCTCGAAGAGCACTTCCAGGTAGTCGGAGTCGTTGGCGACGCCCTTCAGCCGCGAGTGAAGAATCAGCGTCTCTGTGCCCGTCAGCTCGTCCACGAGGCCGTCCCGTTGCGGGCAGTAACCCAAGTGTGCTTGGACCTACGCCGACATTCACTCTCAGTTTTCGGGCAGCGCCTCGTACCTCAGCAGTGTTTCGAACGTTCCACCCAAGCTCAGCCCAGAACCATTTATCCGCGGACACTCAGAGTACCTAAGTATTTAAGTTGGATAAACAATCGAGTAGAGGCCCGTTCACACACTTGCGTTTGCTTATGTTATAGTCGGTGACAGCTCAAGAGTCCAGGTTGAGCTCCTCCTCAGAGCTCTGCACTCTCTCCACTTTAGCGGAGCGAACGCTGGAGATGAGGTGAGTCCGTTCTCACATTTTTCAAGCGTTCACACTGATAAAGTAGAGAAGGGGAGTTTCTGTAAGGAGCTTGTTTTGCACTCTTTAGGCCGGTTCTCACATGCAGTGGAGCGCTGATACAGCGCTGCTCACGTGTCTTCAGCTGTTTATCGTCTGTCATGAGCAATCGTATTGACGGTGAGATACAAATCGGATGAACGCTCCCGTCATCACGCGCTTAGCGCAAAGTCGGCGCTGTGCTTATAGCGCTGCGATGTACGTGTGAACAGGTCTTTAACATGTCATTAACTACAGACGGCGTTGGTCAGGAGCCTAAGCAAGTTTTCCCAAGGCGCTCACGAGTCTGGTTTGCCGAACGACCGAGAAGCCGTCGAGGAAGACGTCTCCGTCGGCGGGCAAGACGTAGCCCGTCAGGATCCTGAAGGTGGTCGTCTTTCCGGCCCCGTTGACGCCCAGCAGGCCAAAGCACTCCCCGGTCCGCAGGGCGAAGCTGAGCCCCTGCAGCACGGGCTTCTTCTGCCACCAACCGTACGCCTTCGTCAGGCGGCTCACAACCATGGCGGGTCTCTGGTCAAGCCCAAGCGGTCTCGCGTCCCGACCAGCGGACGCGCTCAGGGAGATCAACCAAGGCGTTTTCTCGCACGGCATCGGAGTCCTCGGGCATCGCCTGTAAACGGTGTAAATGTTTGAACGAGTGTCTTCGCAGTCAGGAAGCCACTAAGGTACTAGTTTTTTGTTTTTTTTTGCCTCGCGAATTGTGAAAATGGTTAGGAAACAGCATTGAATCATGAAACGTCATCTGTCCGTCCCAAACTGGAATTTTCATCGGCTATCTGGAGCCACCACCAGAAATACCCTAATCACTCGCATCGAAGCAGTTCAAAATCGCGCAGCACGCTTCATAATACCATCCTAATCCTTTAACGCGAGTGTTTTTCTCCTCAAACATCAGTGCTCATTACCTTTGCTTGAATCGCGTCGTATTGTGTCTCATGTGCATAATACGCGAGTTCTATTACAGCGATTGTTATACAAAAAATTATTTCCTTGAACCGCCCAATAGATCATCCCATCACACCACAAACGAGCAAAAAAGTTTTCAGGATATCACTTGTTCAACAAACGAATTCATTGATTCAGCTGTACCGCGAGGCATCAGCACGTGGAACAACCTTCCCAAATCCACCATCACCATTACTGACACCAAACTATTAAAACTTATCTTGTTCTTTTAATAAAGTGTGTTTCTTTCCTAATTACACTTACTTCATTTATTATGGTATACTGATGTCGGTTTTTGATATATTCAGTAGTCTATTCATTGTGTATAGTTCAACTGACTTTTATGTGCAAGTTGAGTGACACCTTTACTGTAGTTTCGTGTATTATTATTTGTTACATTTTTTATTTATGTATCTGTTTAAACGTATCTCTACCCCCCCCCCCCCAGCCTCTTCCACTATGCTCTCAATGAGCCCGTAGGGCTATTAACAATAAATAAATTAATAGATATGGACGTGACGCCCTCTAGGCAAGCATACTGACATGTGCTAACACGTGTAAAACAATACTAACATGTGTATAACAATATGTATACTAACATACTCGCACAAAAAAACATGTTTTTTGTACGATGTGTGGGCAGTCGCACTGCTTATACATAATAGGAGAAAACTCGATACTCGCTGCAGACATGATGATAAAATTATCCGCAGACAC
>JAZHYW010038667.1:0-13102 GCA_037355805.1 Ixodes ricinus | reverse complement strand
CACATGTATTGCTGCCAGTAAGAACTGAGCCTTGTTCCTGAGAATGCTCCAACCGAGCAGCTATTTCAGGCAAACTCACGGAATTCAACTGACGTGATATTACCGTCCACAACAAGCGATTTAGACCCCACTATAAAAAAAGTGCACAGTCACATAAATGTCGTCGTCAGAAGGAAACGTCCGAGCTCGACGGTGAGAGTCAGAAAAAAGAAAAAAAAACGTAGTTGCAGACCAAAATATCTGAGCACGTTTAACATATGCTCTGCAGGATGTCTAAAAAAGGTGGCCACGTCGTACGCCTCTGTGTCTTTCGTAACTCGTGAACGAGCCACATAATTACGAAGAGGCGCACTCTTCGCGCGGGAAACAATTACATGGCGAGGGACTCACATTGGGAGAAACCAAGGCTAAATGAACTTGAAGCGAGTCTGCACTGGAATAATGCTGTCGGTCGTCGGGAGAGCACAGGTGACAAGTAACCATGATGGGGATGAGATGGCTAGATGATATTCGTAGATATCCGACGATTAGGTGACGAGTAGGCTAGATGATGCGGGTCGTCTATAGGTATCGGTGGACTCTTTCGAGATAGCGAAAAAAAAAAATCTTATTAGCGGAGGAGAACGCCAGGGCTTTAGACTGCTCACTTTGCTGTGCAAGAAGGGTGTGGTGGAGGACCGAGGTGATTTTTCTCCTCTGAGGACCAAATTCTGACACAAAATGTCTTATTAGCAAGGAAAACTTGAGGTTTTTAGTCTGCTCACCCTTGGTAGATTTAGGTCGCAGATAACTCCCAATGTCGGAGTTATCTGCGATGCGATTATTGTATCGCGCGTTGCTCGTGAGATGTCATTTCACAACTTATGCCTCGGATGTGCCTTGAAATTGATTGTGTTGTACATTTTTATGTAAAGCGTTTCCAATGGTTTCTTTGTTGGTGCAAAGAAAACAAAAATTAAAACATCGTATTCGTACTAAGTGTGGTGTTTTTAGAGCGTACGAGAATAAAAAGATTCGAAGACCATATCATCTCATTTTTATGCTTTATGTACAAATACGCTCATTTCCACACGTCTGTTGCAGATAGATGATGTTTTTAAATCATCGAGAGATGTCGCGCGGATAGAGCTGACGCTACTATCAATCCGTTTCAAAGAGCAGAGATTCTGCAGAGAATGGTAAAAAAGTTCACGCCAGAAGACTGAAGGCGACATTCAGTATACAGAGATCTGCTAAATCAGCATGCTAAAGTCTGACTTGCGCGCAAACATGGAGAGCGCTTTTTCCAGTAAATACGGAGAATTGATCCTTTGCAATGATGTTGTATTCACCCATGCCAGCCAGAATACCAGCTCAATAACAAAAGATTGTTTAGCAACAAAACGTGCGCTAATTCAAGGGATTGAGGGACAACCCGCGCCCAACCTTGGATTAAACTTTGCGTTAAACGAAAAGAGAAAATGCCATCTCATCCAGATGAAGTTAGCACCTCGAACAGTCCATTTAATGAAAGCTCAGATATCCGTCAGTATTGTTGGACTGCGCAGCGACACCAACTGAATGCACCAAAAATAACATTTACGTTGGGGCCAGCCCTGAAAATATGTGCAGTGCCACGTCAGATTTTTACGCTTGGTCTCCGCCCAGAACGGTTCGTGAGCTTCGAATTTTACCGTCACCACCTCAAGAAATACACTGTATACGGCTGACCACGCGAAGCGAGATCCGTCGTATCGCACTGGGAATTTAGCGGGTCCTAGCTGCAACGCCAGATGTAAACAAATTGAGCGAAAACACTTCAAAGTTCTAACACTGATGACATCTATCCCCAAATTCACTGGGATCCAGCACGGTAAAGCTTGGGTCTGAAACATCAAATATATGGCAGCGCACGTCAAACCTTACACTGCTTCTCAACCCAGCACGGCCTCGCGAGCTCGAATTTTTACCGTGCACCCTCAATATTTAACTCGCATGACGGCTGACCATGAGGTACTAAGCAGCACGGCAGTAACGCTTCAATGCTTTAGCGCTTGGGCCAAGATGCAGCAACGACCTGTGAACATATCAAAGTCTCACCGTCACCCCAGCGAAGGCTGCTAGTAGTAATCAGCTGGTGCTAAGGGAACTCTTCTGGATGACTGCCCAAATTCAGCGTGGACAGAGCTTTTCACCGCTCAGATGTGAGCAATTTTTTGGCGATGAGCACTTCAAAGTTCCAAAGCTAGATGGTGTCTATTCAAAAACAAATCACTGGGTCCAGCACGGTCGGTGAGTTTTCAAGGCTTTGCCCCAACGTTTAGCAGGTCCACTTCAAAGCTACGCTGGACCAAAGATTTAACACAGTCCCGCCAGCTTCAAAAATTTACCGTCACCTCACCCCCAATTTAGGCGCGCTGAGGCTAATTGGACCGTCACATGACGTCCAAATTTTACAGCGGGTACGAACGTACGACCACCAGATGGCAACCGCAAACTTGACGACGACCACTTCACAATTTGAACATCGATGGCGCCTCTGGCCCGGAAATTCGCTGGGTCTTTGCAAAGTCTTACGATCTGGCCCCAAATTTTGGCAAGTGCAACTTTAAAGTTTTTGCTGCAGAATCAAGATCAACTCACGGTCCGCGAGCTTCCAAAATTTTACAGTCACCTCAATCTCACTTTTGCGGGACCCAGGTGCTGCTCTTTGGGACCGTCACATGACGCCGAGGGTCCAGCGGGTCGAAGACCCAGATACGTAACAGCTAGAGGGCGCCACGAGCTGCATGCAGGCCACGAGGCCACGAACATCCGCTGAACTGCGCGGCGCGCGAAACTCACGTGATAGGAAGACGAGCAACGCGTCACACAACCATGGTCACATGACCCGCGGCGGAGCCTTTTTAGCGATTAAAATGCATTAGCCTTGCAGCGGTCCAAGAATTCGAAACACGTGATCATCATGCTGGACCGGAGCGCAGCGCCCTCTGTTGGGTGCCGCACGAACCCTGTGTGACATCACGTGAGAGCCCTCTTTCGGACACAGCTCAAAACCCTGTGCGACATCACGTGGTTGTTACCGCGAATTGCACACACACACACGAACAACCAAGACAAGTTAAGCGGCCTGGGGAGCCATAATGTGCTCGTAGCTCAGGGGTAGAGTGTCGGGCTACTGCTGCCCAAGGTGGTGGAGCAGGTCGAGTCCGCAGCCGCCCGGCGCAGCCCTTGGGACCTGAATAAAATGGATTTGCCGACGCAGCGGCTCCAAATAATGCCACATGACCACTCGCGTGACTGCATCCGAAGGAGAGCTTCGGATGCGGCACCAGCCTTGTGCGACATCGGCCAGAATGTCAGCCATCTGTCGACGGCGCAGCTCAGACCCGACCGCGACGCAATGAGCTCCCCGAGCGCCGCAAATCAAGTGCCTCCATAGCGCCCTCTGTCGGACGCAGGCGCTCGGCACGCGCCTGACACGTGACGCGCCCGTGACCTCACACCTATACCCCGAGCACCTGACTTGAGGGGCGGGACCTCATGCCGGAGCTCCGGTGGGTTGGCCACTGACCAACGCCCATGCCTGCCCTTGGTCCCTCGGGATGGGAGAGAGGAAAGAGGCCCCGCCCTGCGGCTCTGTGATTGGTCAGAGGCTGGCGCCGCCCAGCTGGCCAGAGTTCCGTACATGTTTTCTACTACTGGACACATATCGGACATCAGTGTTGCTTGGCTGGGGTTCGTATCCTGCACGGATTGAACACGAGCCCGATTAGGGCGAAGATCGCTGACGCGCTGAACCCGTGTTCAATGTGCACACGGTGTGAGATATACGGGGGCGTCCGTAGGCGCTGGAACCGACGAGCGGTGCACAGCGAAAGTAGCTCCGACATCGCGGAGAGCTCGAATCCCAGTGAGAACGGTAGCCCCCAGCCGTCCGATGGCAAGATGCCAGAAGTTTCAGCACCCACCGTTTTTCTTGTTCAAAAGTTGCAAGGGATTTTCAGTACGTATCAGTGAGTAAATAGGGCTCATTTTCGCCCATTTCCGGTTTCTGGCGCGATAGAGCATGTATTCAAGAGCTCCATCGGCCGCCATATTTCATGGACGAAATTTTCAGAAAATCACAGAACTTTTCAATAAGCTTACGGTTCGCGCTGGAACCGGCATCTAGTCGAGTGGCTGGGGCTGGCGTTCTGACGGAGTTCGAGCTCCGCGATGTCTAAGTTTATTTTTGCGGTGCGAAAAACTGGGTTCGGTTTTCTCGCGGACCCCTGCATCATACACTGGCACGTGAGGGCACACAGCTTGGCGAACGCTGCGACTGATCGACCAGGTATAGTCCTACTGCGCGCACCCGAGTAGCGTCAGCCGACAGCGCCTCCGCCATCCAGGCGACGCGACTGAAAAAAAAGAGAAAAGACAACAACCAGAAAAGTTTTGTTTTCATTACACCTTGCGCGCGCCCTTTCTGCTCAGAGCGTCTGCTTTACCATGACGAACGCTGGCTGGACCACCGTGCCAGCAATCTTTCTGCTTCAACGCGATGAAAATCTTATTGCCGCCGTTGGGACACGAAACTATGGTCAGTGACGAAGCAGTGTCTGAGCAACACGCGTATCACAAGTGTCAAGTTCTACATGACGTGGTGCACCCAGAAAAGGACTGAAAAAGCAAGAGTGTCTCCAACCGAGAAGTATGGGAAACCTGGCCCGCGACAGGCTGCCATTAGCCGCATATCGAGAAGCCATCTGGCGTCGACATTGCAACCGAGGCGAGGAGAGGACTTTATCTGGCAGCTGCGACGCGTGCTGTGTCCACACCTATGTGCATCTTACACCTTGGCCCTGCACTAGCTTCCAGTGGGTGGCGAAGCAAATCTAACACTATTGCCTCTTAGTATCAGTTGATGTTGTGGGAAAATATGGGAGACAGAACAACGAAGGTTACCTGAGTCATCCTCTCTATGACGGGATAGATGACGAAGTTACTGCACATGAGGCTGGACACCATGGGAAAGAAGATGGAGCGCAACACCTGGGCATGATCTCGCGGTACGTGTTCTGCTGCTTCACGAGTTTCGTTTTCGTCCTCTTGACGGACGGGCGGGCCTTGACGCTGAACCCCATAGTCGCTGTCGGGTCCTGGGTTAGGTTGCGCAGCCGCGCTGTGTTGAACGCGCGAGCGCCAAAGTCTCCGTGGGGGGCCTTCGCCATTGCGACCAGAGTAGAGTCCTGCATGTGTGGAGGTGCGTACTTTGTATGTATGATCCGCGTGCAAAGGCACGCGGCAGCATTGCATGTTGGGACTGGTCTTTCGCACTACTCACGAACTGCGTGTCAAGGATTGGTACTGCTTGGCGAGTTGGGTGAGTGAGCTGGAAGGTCAACGGTGTCAGGGAGGCGTGAGCGAGAGTACCGTGAAAGGGGCGACCGCGGCGTGGCAAGCAGGGCGAGCAGACTCTGCTTGCAGTTTCAGAATATCGCGTTCTTTAGAGCGCATCTCTTAGGCACCCGTCTCCGCGTCACGGCGTCGGCGTCACCGTCGGCGTAACCGCCCCGCTCAATTTAGCGGGAAATTGAATTGCGCTGAGGTCAGGTGGCGTCAATTTCCCCGCTAAATTTAGCGGGGAAAATGACGCCGCATGGCTTTGTGTCGTCACAAATGAACAAATTCAGTTTCTCTTCTCAGATTTAGCGGGAAAATTGACTCCACGTGACCTCAACACCAATTCAGTTTTCCCGTTAAATTTAGCGGGGAAAACGACATCACATGATTTCTTCGTGTCACGTCACCTATGAATAAATTCTCATTTCTCCACTAGGTTTAGCGAGACTCACTGACGTCACGTGACCTGAACACGAATTTGAATTTTACGGAGGAGTAGGAGGGGCATACCCCGCTCCTCCGTGCCACTCTCTCCTCCTCCACGCTGCGCTCTAATTTCGCGTTACAGAGGATTTATAAATGACATTCATTTTTTCTCGCCACAAAACTCCATTATAGAAGAGAAGCGGTCACGTGCAGAAGCTGGATCCAATCTTCATCAGAGGCTGCGCTGCCTTCGGCGAGAATCTCTCCGATGTGACGTGACGGGGGAGAGGCTTCTTTTGACTCCGCCCCGGCTGAGTTTCCCACTCCTCCTCTTCATTTCCGACCCCCGGCGGCGGCGAGTTCCTCAGCGTAGCTCCGATTTGTCCCTACACCCGGCAGTGAAAAGTTTAATTTTTTTCCTTCTTTTTTTTTTTTAATGGGGGATCGGTGGCCGGCTGGGCCAGCGCACACTGCGCTTGGAGCACGTCGATGAAAGTCCGATGCAGAACCCAGGATCTCGGTTCAATCTCACCCTGCCCGTTTCGATGTTGATGAGCATCGTACCGGCATGTGGTCGTGGTATCACCATACTGCGGGATGCACGTTAAAGACCTGGCTGCAGTGATTGTACTGCACTGGCTATATTTCTCATTTGCAGCTGGGAGAATCGTCGCCTGTTGAGGCGACCAAGATTTAGGCTGTATCAACATACACACAACCCAATCATTTTATTAAAATCGTAATGATAAAAGCGATCGGGTAGGCTCGTTCACACTTTTTCAACCGATACGACCGAGAGAGCAAGATCGAGTTTCTTGATCCTCTGTATGACGTTTTAGGACCAGCCCGCAGCAGCGCCCCCAGTCCTAAGAAGTCGCAAGAGGATTAAAACCGGTCTTGTCTCTCTGGTCGTACTCGGTTGCAAGAGTGTGAACGAGCCTACCGATCGCAAGAGTGATGCGGTTGTGGATCACTACTACGTGGTGCACGTCAAAGACCCCAGGCTAGCAGTCGTACTGCACTGGCTAATTTGCTTATCGTCAGTGGGTAACAATTATCGCCCCGTTCTGGCATGCTTCTCCTGCTGCATAACAACTAACGACCAATTTGTTTGTCAAAATACGGTGTGGAGGGAGAAAGATGAGAAAGAAGTTACACAGTTGTTAGTCTGCGCCATTCATGTGACATTGCTTTTCTTCTATCCTCTGTTTTAGTTTAAATATCATCAAATGCGTTTATCTTGCGTCACGCAGCGCAGAAAACCATCAAAATAATTGTAAAAGCCTGTAGGTAATGATAAATTGCGTTCCTAGTTGCAGATTGCCGTAGAAACATTTGTTTCTAGGATTCACTTTGTAGAAATTGCTTGTACGATTCACGACGGGGACGACGGTCCATTCACGGCTCTATCGCCTCAAGCCCGGTTAGCCACGCAGTTCACTTAGACAGCCACCTTACCACGTCTTTTGAGAGGCGATAGTTTTGTTGAAAATCAACGTCGTCCATGTCAAACACATTGCGTGCTTCATACCCACGCCGACTGTGAAACACGGACAAACACGCTGCCATTTTCGACGCTTTTCCCTCATCTCGCGCCCAACTCGCCCAAACTCGCCTAGGTCGGAGCCGGCAAGCTTTTCCTAACCGCGGCGGCTTTGCCACGTCACAATGACGTTACCGCATCTCGCCGCGAGTTCCTGAATATGCAACTCTCCGACCGCCTCAAACCTTCTGTTGTGACGTCATGATCTAGGGAGGCGGCGCGTGCCGTCATGCACGGCGCCGATCAATCGCGGCGGTCGGCGAGTTTGGCGAGAACTCGCCTCGATCTTCCGCGCCGAGCTTAGTCCCCCAGGAAAGCGACCTTTTGGCGCCGAGTTTCGGGCGGAGCCTGTTTCTCGCTTTGCGTTTGCGAGATATGCATCCTACACTACAATCGAAAACACTGGAAGGTTCCTTGATCATTGAACATTATGTGGAGCCACTGGGTACAGTATAATCGCGTCGTTTTATAACGTGAGCGATGCTTGAAAACATGTTTCCAAAGTCTGGGAAGCAAACGATACGGAGGACGATCGCTTTGCTCGCGTCTGCGGCACTCGACCGGCACATCCGGGCACCTATGAGCATTTCATTTCAAGTGTAATCTACCCTGTTTTTATCTTATCCACCTTAAAAAGCACGTTTCTTGCCACGTGATTCGGCGTTCCTTATACAGCAACCTCAATGGCTGCAGTGACTATTGTACGGCTAAGTATAGAGACAAAGCCCCGATGCGCCGCGAGAGCAGCACGAAACACGTACTACGTTGGACCTCTCGATCAGTGGAAATGCGCCCTTAGAACTTTGGTAGGCTGACACGCACCCTTCTTGCTTGGTCATCTGGAACCCGGCGTGAATGTCGAAGATGTAGTGACGCAGAGAGTCCTGAGCGATGCCGATCAAGTATTGCGCAATATCGTACTGCGATGGAATGTCGTCTGTCTTAAAGCTTTGTTCGACGAGGACGGGCCCGAGGTACTTCTCCACGAATGCAGACTGCGTCTCGTGCTGGACAAAACCCTGCAGCCAGGGTGCGAGGAGTCTCATTCAGAGTTATCTAAAACACATAAAACGATGTGCAGTGCATACCTGTCATTTGTAAGAAATGCCAATACGTATACAGTTTGCAAACATGTAATAAGCGTCAGTATGATCCCATATCTCTCTGTAGCTATATTAGGGTTTTCTTGTACAAGGCTACTACAAACTACCTCAGTCAAGGTAACGCTACGGGCGCGCTCAAGAACATACTTCGAAGTCAGAGCGAGCTCCCAGCAATACCGTTTCTTACAGTAGCATGTGTTGACGCCATGCTAAAACTTTCAATTACTATTTATATATCACAAGATTGACTTAGTAAATAATATATTAGTGCATAAGTCCGTAAGGTAGGATTCGCTTGCCAATCATCATTGAAATTCAAACTTCGTTGGGGTGCACGGCACATCGCCAATTTTAGGCATGTTCAAGAAAAGAAAAACGGGTGGATTACCTTTTTATTTCAAATGCAGCTATCCTCTATTACAGCTCAATTTCTTTGTTACCAGAACGTTGGTAGGGTTTTCAAAAACGCGGTGGGAAGCACTTCGAATAAGAAACGTTACGGCCTTCTATTTTGTTACAAGCTTGAATCTGCCCAGAAATCTCTTATGAACTTGTGCGCGGAGCTAGAAATAATTCGGTAAGTAAACTTAGTGGCGAGTGCCGTTCGCTAATTTTTTTATGAATACCAAACCTTCTTTGCAGGGTTTGTGATGAAATCAACGGTTTATTCAACTATCTAATACCAAATGCCAGTTCTTTCTAACCGTTTATTTTTGAGCTCTTAGGACCTGCAGACGTCATGAATACGTCATAAAACTTTTGATATTCGGGGTTTGTCATTGGCTGATTTTTGTATTGACTTTTCCTGACTTTTGTAGCGCTTCGTCTCAATAAGGCACAATAAGCTAAGCAATTTTGTTTATTTGTCCTCTTCTGTTACGGTTTTAAGAGAGACCAGCGGTGTGCATCAATAGAAAAAGTCGTATTTTCTCCCACAATGTGCAAAGAAACGAAAGCGATAGGTTTAGCCCGGTCGCACAATGCGGGGGAATGGTGCCGTCGCTACGTGAGGACGGAGGTGCGACCTGGTTAATTCCCATATCCGTCGTGGTTGACGTCGTGGATGCCACCGACGACTGCCACCAGTGATCCCCGAAGTAAGTGGGTAAGCTCGCCATGGAAGTCAATCAATCAATCAGTCAATCAATCAATCAATCAATCAATCAATCAATCAATCCAATCAATCAATCAGCCAATCGATCAATCAATCAATCAATCAATCAAAATGCTTTATTTTTCTCCATTTGGAGAGGGAAGACAGAGAAAAAAGCAACATAACAGTTGCTTGACAGGTCTCCATCTCCCCTCAGCAGCAGCCGAGACAGCACACAAAGCAGCTAACACAAAAAGGAATGGTTTATGTAATAATTCGCTTGATAGAAAACAAAAGCAAAAAAATAAAAAATAACCACAAGTCACGCACCTACACTAGCACTGAATGCTCAAGGAAGAATGAAAGCAAATATTTGTTTACCAAAGTCAAAAGTTATATGTTCAATTCCCTCAAACGATTTAAAAGACGAGGAAGAGTATTTCGCTACATCTGAATTCCATAATTTGTTCTGGAGTGCGGCACTAGCCACGTATCGGCGCTGCGTGTAGCATAAATCGTGTCTCGAATTGTAATCTGTGAGATAGACATAAATACGTTTTCTTTGTGATGAAAATACTTTTTATAAGTAATGCAAAGTTTATAATTAGTGAAATTTGGAATCTGTACAATATTAAGTTTTTTAAACAATGGTACTGTATGGGCATCGTATGCAGCATGGCCTATAATACGCACAACTTTTTTTTGCAGAATTTGTATCTGCTTAAGATTTGTGGACGTTGTATTCCCCCAAACCAAGAAGCAGTAATTATAATGCACATAAAATAAAGAATGATATATAAGAAGCATTGCTGACATTGGGAGTATATGACGATGTTTGTACATAACACCTACGACCTTTGAGAGTTTTCGACATGTATAATGTACCATCCAACATTACACGTAACAACCGGATACCGCCAATATTTGATTTCGCATAACGCAAGTAATGTTTGAAAACAAGTCTTTCAAGCAGACGATACGAGGATTCTTCCTTCGGTGCGGAATTCTGGGCGGGACGCCGCGGCTGCCCTTCTTCGCTCGAGTCGCCCGGCACAGCGGACGAGAAATCCCGACTTCCCTCTCTTAACGAAAACACAGTGAGGGTGCAGGAGAGGTGGTGTAAGTTTACCATTTTGTTAAAACACCTGAGACTGCGTGAAAAAACTTGAAACAGCCAAAAGTGGAAGATACAGAGGAAAAAATGAGTAAGACGAAGTCAGACGCCGTCTGACAGATTTCTTTTCTTTCTTTCCCTGTCTCTTCTACTTTTGGTTGTTTTAAGTTTTTTTTTCATACCCAGTCTCAGGTGTTTTACCAAAATGGTTCCCTCTCTTCGCTTCAAGAGGAGAGAGGAGTGTTTTTCCAATTGTTTCATTCTTGGCGCGTGCGGCGACGACAAGCCACGGGGACCAAATCTCTGCAGAGTATCGCCCATTAAACTGTCGCTTTAAAATAATATATATAAAAAAGCGCAGCTCCAGCCCTACCTTTCCGGAGCCGAGGACATCGTGGAAGCTGTAGTACAGCTCGTCTCCTCTGCCGCCCTCGGCGTGGCCGATTCCCGGAGCGTTCCTTCCTCGAGGTAAAAGAGCGAGAAGAGAAGCGACGGTGGCAGCAGCCAGCTGAAGAGCGGAAGCCTCCACTGCCGCCACGTGCAGATGGCCCGCCTGGCGAGGAGCGCACGGATGCGCTGGACATGGCCCGGCTCCGAGCAAATGTTGTCGGCCATCGCATTGACTACGGACTCTGTTCGGGAAGCCGACGAAAACATTGACGACTCCAGCCAAATTGGTGGCACCTAGAGGCTAGAAGAGGAAACTGTGGCGCAGGTTTGTTCGCCAGATTTCTTGAGGGAATCGCATATTCACGGCACCTTGCGGTCTAAAGAAGAAGCAGTGAAAGGGGATTCCAAAACGCGATAAAAATCGCCAATATATTTTCATGAGCTCTTGAGTAAAACCCAATGGTCAATCTAAAAGGTTTTTTTGTTTTGTTTTTTCAATGGTGGCATTATTTTAGAATGCGTCCTCGCAATTTTGGGTAATTCGCCCTTTGTACCCTCCTCTAGGCTGTACTCAACAAACGAGTAAAACGTTTGGTTGCAATCGGACAACCAAATAAATTCTCTTTTTATTTCGGGGGGAGTTTTGTCGGCAATGTCACAATAGGGACTTTTAGCAAACCGTTACCGTGTTCTCCGTACCGCACGACCGGAGCCTTTGAAGAATGCTTTTAAGCGCGCGCCGCCAAAGAGCGCGGAGCACGAACTTAAAGGCATGCTTCAAAGGATCTGGCAGTGCGGTGCGTAGAAGCTACGGTAACTGTTTGCTAAAAGTCTCAGTATAAGTAACACCGACTAAAACATCTGAAACGTGCTTTTTTCTTTTCTTTAGGACCGACATATTTTTATTTGGTTTTATAAAACACCTCTTCAAGAACTTGAACTGCTGCAAACCACCATGTAGTCTTGTATTATTTCAGAGGAGTGCGATAGTGTCAGTCGCAGAGCACACATCTTGATTGAAACTTTGTTATTTTCATAAATAAATTTTATTTCTCATAAAAAATTTCAGATTTCTCCACAGCCTCGCCTATGACAAAGTTATCACCAATGAGAGTCAAGCCAGCTATTGGCTTGATGACCACTGTGCTGCAGTAACGACACAGGGCACAACCATAGGTGTGAATATTTCTAAAACGTTACGGATGTATCCGCGAAGAAAAAAACATTGTCAGGGTACGATTCCGTCTTCATGGTTTATGTTTCAACAAGGAAATAACCCCTCCTGTTTTGACCGTATATGTTCTTTTTTGTATTGGTTAATGAAGACAAGAGTATTGGTTGATGAAGACAAATATAAAGAACGAGAAAAATATAGGCCTCGGGCAACAATATATCACGACCCCATTTGCTTCCTACATGCTAGTTTGCTAGAAGGCAGGATATGAACAAAGGCTCACACCTCTGGCCTCGATGATCTCGTTCTCGTCGTCGAAGTCTGAGTACATGTGATGGCGGCGGAAGTGATGCTCCTCTTCCACGCGCATGAGCACGTCCCCAAGCGTGGTCGCGGTCAGCCCCAGTGACTCGATGCCCAAGTTTTCCTTCCTCTGCTCCAGGTCTCTGAACATGGCGATGGTATGCCTGGTTGTCACGATCTGCCCCAGCACAAACACGGCCTCGTTGTCCGAGTCGCTCTGTAGACGTGCCCGGGGCGCGTACTTGCGCAGCAGGGACTCGATGGCGGACACGTCGCAGTAGGCCGCCTTGTTCACTTGCATGTGATAACCCGTGCCGAAGCGCTGCTTGAGGAAGGCTGGCGAGCCCATGCACCGGATGCGGCCGTTGGCCATGATGGCGATGCGGTCGCCCAGGACATCTGCTTCGTCCAGATGCTGAGTAGTGATAAGGACGGCGCTCTCGCCGCCGGACCTTGAGCAGCAGTTCCTACATCTCGCGCCGGGCGTCCGGATCCATGTTCGCTGTGGGCTCGTCGAGAACGGCTGCTGCGCGTACAGACGGTGGAAGTGCACCGTCTTATTTTTTTTTGTTTAAGCGGTATACAGCCC
>JAZHYW010038666.1:0-12181 GCA_037355805.1 Ixodes ricinus | reverse complement strand
GGGCACAGGGTAAGGCGAAAATGAAAAAAAATATTTAGTTTTTTTGCAATTTAACAGTTTAGTTTTTCTGCACATTTTCCATTGTCACAGTGTTCTTTAAAAGTTATATTTCGCTGAAAACTTTTCCAAAGCAAGCACCACGCTCCTTTGGATACGCCCTGTTTATCAATAAATTTGCCACAAAACAAATTCACATTATAAAGGCTTGTCCAGTAACGATAACTTTAAAAAATTATCTGACAATCTATTGCATCGCATTTTTCACCAAGACAACCAGACGTTGAGCACGTTTTTTCCACGGTGTACCATGTGTACTTTCATGTTTACAAATGATTGGATCTGTTTTCATCCAAGTATTGCACAAGCCAATGTTTTGAAGTCCTGTGGATGGAACCATGTGTGGAGACTACCATCGAGCGGCTGAGGGAAGTTGACGTCACTCGGATATACTTTACGGACTCAGCAGCTCGCGGCAGGTCCACAAAAGAGGCCCGGCAAGCAAGGCGATGAAGCCGAAAAGCAAAGACATGTCATTCAGCAATGCCTTCCAAGCTGGCGGCTATCGAGAAAATGACTCTAAGGCTGTTTGGTGCCAATACAAATTTGTTTATTCACGCGAGTTTTTTTGCTTTAAACTCAATTATCTCAAAACAGTGTTTTTAGTACGCATAAGGTACCATTTTTTCCTTAACCTGACATTGATAAAGGGTTGATTTTTTATTCCTACCACCTACATGGGTGTCGAAAAATACTGAACTAGAATTAAAAATATGCACCTAGCAGTTTTTGAGTTATAATTTTTTTAATACATGAGAAAAACTAAAAGTTAAGATACTATAATAAAAAAAATTGAGGAAAATCTTATTTTAGATTGATTCAAATAATTCTAGTTCAGTAGATAAAGCACAAAATTTCGAACAAAATGATATATACATGACAGGAACACTCCTAATAGTCGCCGAGAAAAATGTTCCTCAACATAGCCTCAAATGCATAGGGGAGCATAGGACACCTGTGCCCTTAAACAAGTTGTCGAAGCTCATGCAATACGTGCGAGTGCTTTATCCTGTAGATTTATATATATCTCATAGCGTTCGCAGTCTAGACGTTAACTAGACCGTAAGCGCACGGAAAAAATATTCGGCAGACACACTTAAGACTGGTTACGCGTAGGAATGCGAAGGCATTCCTACAGGCTACACATCCCTACAAGCAGCGCGCCGTGTCTCCCTTTTGCACATGGCGCTCCGGCGGTGACGTGAGGCTCCCCACTGCGCAGCCGCGGCGAACCCCGCCAGCTTCACTGCGGCTTCCGTGACGAAGCAGTGCGTTGCTGTGTGTTCTTCTTTGTGTTTTATTTCCGAGGCGCGTCTGCTTCGAACTTGAGCGCACCTGGGCAAAACTTCCGTGACGAAGCATCTGCGTCGCTGTATGCTTTTCTTTGTGTTTTTGTTGTTAATGAAAATTTAGAGGACGTTTTTCGCTGCCACAGAAAAAGGCTACAGTCGACGCCGTCTTCCGCTTCATGGGACCGTTAATGGTATTGTATTAAAAAGAATAAGAAAAGAAAGGGGATGGGGGCGTTTTTTATTGTGGGGTGGGAGGGGGAAAAATCAATGTCAGATAGTTTTTTAGATAGTTGTTAAAGGCTCTTCTCCCACTCTAAATAATCTATACCTAATAAACAGTTTCGGCATAGCGTTGCCGTAGGAGCAGCATTTCTATCAAAACTCGCACTGCCCTTCGAAGCATGTTCTTCAGCGCGCGCAAGGAGTGTTGCTGTAGCCATTTTCCTAAAGTCACGCAATGTCGTTACTGCCAGGGTTGAGTAAAAATACTCAGAAATGTATTTTATAATACAAATACTGGGATACAATAAAATAGTAGCTAAAATACTGATACTATCTCTGTAAAAATGTCTTGCGATACGTATCGGAAATACATTTTAAATGAGGCAAAAAGTATTTGTAAATAAAAACACAGGAATAAATTTTAGGGAGGGCAGAAATACAAATACAGAACTACTGATACTGCAATACATTTTTCAGATTTGTTTGAGACGTCAACTGAGATGAAAAAACTTGAAGTTTAAAGTGGAAGTTTTTGATCCCGAAATTACTTTCCCGCAGGCTTGGCAGTTTGCCTTGACGGTAGTGGTTTTGGACAACAAAGAGTCTTCAATGAGTTAAAAAAAACGTTCCATAAAGGACTGACCGCGGTCACTTCTTTAACTTCCTGTCTGTCTGACGAGGGAGGCGAATAGACTTCTACCCTAAATAAATTTTGTCACTTTAAATACCATCCAAACGTCACCACGCCCCTGTCCAATAAGGATGCCCCTATCAACATTGACCTCATGATGTCACGGTGGAATGAACTGGTATTCTTTATCTGTAGGTGTGGCCTTGAACATGAAACTTTACCATGCTGCTGTATGAAAGCACAATACGTACTTTCGTTGTAGGTTACCTAGAAGAAGATTGTGCAGGCAGTGTCATTTGGAATTTTTGAGAATAGTGGACCACCTGAAGCATCCTGGAACACATGACTTATTCTGTTTTACGGTTGAAAAAATTACACCATCTTCCCGAGGGGAACCATGGGGTGATGCGGAGCATCGCGGATCGTTATTAACGGTGTTATTAACGGTGTTAGTAACGTTGTTAGTAACGTTGTTAACTTGGGTTCCGCCGCTCGCTTCGTACGTTTACGTTGAACTTCACGGTCCCGAACCTCAGGTTCTGCTGCTCGACGTTCACGAACCAACGCGGCTTCCCGTTCTCGAAGGTCGGGTTCCGCCGCTCGCTTCGTACGTTTACGTTGAACTTCACGGTCCCGAACCTCAGGTTCTGCTGCTCGACGTTCTCGAACCGCCGCTGCTTCACGTTGTCGTAGTTCAGCATCCGCCGCTCGACGTTGACGAATGGACGCCGCTTCTCGTTGCCGTAGTTCAGGGTCTGCCGCTCGCTTCAAGCGTTTGCGCTCAGCGTCGCGTGCCCTTCGCTGCGCAGCTTTGTCTTCAGTGGACGTAGCGTTGCTGTTAGTTTGTGGGGTGGTGCTGACGCTTGCTTGCGCCAACCCACTAACTGACGGGACTGTTGCTTCCATCACACTTCATCGGAAGAACGGAGTGAAGTGGAGTCAACAGCGCTGAACTGAACGCGCGCAGCGCGCTACCGCTGCTTATATTCACACTTGAAGGAGAGGAGACTAGAGGAGGAGAGTTGCGCATGCGCGCGCGGTGTGAGTAGAAGCGAACGCACGCGAAGTGCACGCAGCTGGTAGAGAGAGAGAGCGGAGAGAGTAACCCGCAGCTGTTGGAGAGAGGGAAGGAGGAGAGTTGCGCATGCGTAGTGGGAGTGCGGACTACGGCGCCGACGCCGACGCCGCGGGACATAGACCCGAGCAAGAGATGCTCCGCATCCGCACGTCGGTGGCGCAGGGTCCTGCCGACCCTGCGCCACCGACGCATAGATTGCAGTCCTCAAGTTTCGCCTAGCATCATCCAAACAGAGACCTCGTGGGTTGCGACCTGATATTGCCGGCACCGGTGCGAGCTCTCGAGAAACAGCGGGCTCGAGACGAGTCGCAGGTGCACGAGGGTCAGCGGGTCACGTTCACGTCGGCTGACGACGTATCCTTGAGCCGTGCAACATTACGGGCGCAACCGCAGACGCATTCGAATATGTTTTGAACTTTACTGCGTGAGTCATCCTGCTATTTCGGCGGGTCACGTTCACGTCGGCTGATGACGTATCCTTGAGCCGTGCAGTATCACGGGCGCAGCCGCAGACGCATTCGAATATGTTTTGAACTTTACTGCGTGAGTCATCCTACTATTTCGGCGGGTCACGTTCACGTCGGCTGATGACGTATCCTTGAGCCGTGCAATATTACGGGCGCAGCCGCAGACTCATTCGAATATGTTTTGAACTTTACTGCGTGAGTCATCCTACTATTTCGGCGGGTCACGTTCACGTCGGCTGATGACGTATCCCTGAGCCGTGCAATATTACCGGCGCAACTGCAGACGCATTCGAATATGTTTTGAACTTTACTGCGTGGGTCATCCTACTGTTTCGGCGGGTCACGTTCACGTCGGCTGATGACGTATCCTTGAGCCGTGCAATATTACGGGCGCAGCCGCAGACGCATTCGAATATGTGTTGAACTTTACTGCGTGAGTCATCCTACTATTTCGGCGGGTCACGTTCACGTCGGCTGATGACGTATCCTTGAGCCGTGCAATATTACGGGCGCAGCCGCAGACGCATTCGAATATGTCTTGAACTTTACTGCGTGAGTCATCCTACTATTTCGGCGGGTCACGTTCACGTCGGCTGATGACGTATCCTTGAGCCGTGCAATATTACGGGCGCAGCCGCAGACGCATTCGAATATGTTTTGAACTTTACTGCGTGAGTCATCCTACTATTTCGGCGGGTCACGTTCACGTCGGCTGATGACGTATCCCTGAGCCGTGCAATATTACGGGCGCAGCCGCAGACGCATTCGAATATGTGTTGAACTTTACTGCGTGGGTCATCCTACTGTTTCGGCGGGTCACGTTCACGTCGGCTGATGACGTATCCCTCAGCCGTGCAATATTACGGGCGCAGCCGCAGACGCATTCGAATATGTGTTGAACTTTACTGCGTGGGTCATCCTACTGTTTCGGCGGGTCACGTTCACGTCGGCTGATGACGTATCCTTGAGCCGTGCAATATTACGGGCGCAGCCGCAGACGCATTCGAATATGTGTTGAACTTTACTGCGTGGGTCATCCTACTATTTCGGCGGGTCACGTTCACGTCGGCTGATGACGTATCCGCTGAGACCGCGCTACAATTACTGCGAGCGACTAGCCGCAGACGCGCATTCGAATATGTGTTTGAACTTTACTGCGTGGGTCATCCTACTATTTCGGCGGGTCACGTTCACGTCGGCTGATGACGCATCCCTGAGCCGTGCAATATTACGGGCGCAGCCGCAGACGCATTCGAATATGTGTTGAACTTTACTGCGTGGGTCATCCTACCTATTTCGGCGGGTCACGTTCACGTCGGCTGATGACGTATCCCTGAGCCGTGCAATATCACGGGCGCAGCCGCAGACGCATTCGAATATGTGTTGAACTTTACTGCGTGAGTCATCCTACTATTTCGGCGGGTCACGTTCACGTCGGCATGATCGACGTATCCTTGAGCCGTGCAATATTACGGGCGCAGCCGCAGACGCATTCGAATATGTGTTGAACTTTACTGCGTGGGTCATCCTACTATTTCGGCGGGTCGCCGTCTCAGCGTCAGGCTGATGACGTATCCCTGAGCCGTGCAATATTAGCGGGCGCAGCCTGCAGACGCTCATCTCGAGATATGTGTTTGAACTTTACTGCGTGAGGTCAATCACTCACTGTTTCGGCGGGTCACGTTCACGTAGGCTGATGACGTGTATCCCTGAGCCGTGCAATATTACGGGCGCAGCCGCAGACGCATTCGAATATGTGTTGAACTTTACTGCGTGGGTCATCCTGACTATTTCGGCGGGTCACGTTCACGTCGGCTGATGACGTATCCTTGAGCCGTGCAATATTACGGGCGCAGCCGCAGACGCATTCGAATATGTGTTGAACTTTACTGCGTGAGTCATCCTACTATTTCGGCGGGTCACGTTCCGTCGGCTGATGACGTATCCCTGAGCCGTGCAATATTGCGGGCGCAGCCGCAGACGCATTCGAACCTGTGTTGAACTTTACTGCGTGGGTCATCCTACTATTTCGGCGGGTCACGTTCACGTCGGCTGATGACGTATCCCCTGAGCCGTGCAATATTACGGGCGCAGCCGCAGACGCATTCGAATATGTGTTGAACTTTACCGTAGGTCATCCTGCTGTTTCGGCGGGTCACGTTCACGTTGGCTGATGACGTATCCCTCAGCCGTGCAATATTACGGGCGCAGCCGCAGACGCATTCGATATGTGTTGAACTTTACTGCGTGGGTCATCCTACTGTTTCGGCGGAGTCGTTCACGTATGGCCTGATGACGTATCCACTACGGCGTGCAATATTACGGCAGGCGCAGCCGCAGACGCATTCGAATATGTGTTGAACTTTACTGCGTGGGTCATCCTACTGTTTCGGCGGGTCACGTTCACGTAGGCTGATGACGTATCCCTGAGCCGTGCAATATTACGGGCGCAGCCGCAGACGCATTCGAATATGTGTTGAACTTTACTGCGTGGGTCATCCTACTGTTTCGGCGGGTCACGTTCACGTAGGCTGATGACGTATCCTCGAGCCGTGCAATATTACGGGCGCAGCCGCAGACGCATTCGAATATGTGTTGAACTTTACTGCGTGGGTCATCCTACTGTTTCGGCGGGTCACGTTCACGTCGGCTGATGACGTATCCCTGAGCCGTGCAATATTACAGGCGCAGCCGCAGACGCATTCGAATATGTGTTGAACTTTACTGCGTGGGTCATCCTACTATTTCGGCGGGTCACGTTCACGTAGGCTGATGACGTATCCCTGAGCCGTGCAATATTACGGGCGCAGCCGCAGACTCATTCGAATATGTGTTGAACTTTACTGCGTGGGTCATCCCTACTGTTTCGGCGGGTCACGTTCACGTAGGCTGATGACGTATCCCTCAGCCGTGCAATATTACGGGCGCAGCCGCAGACGCATTCGAATATGTGTTGAACTTTACTGCGTGGGTCATCCTACTATTTCGGCGGGTCACGTTCACGTCGGCTGATGACGTATCCTTGAGCCGTGCAATATTACGGCGCAGCCGCAGACGCATTCGAATATGTGTTGAACTTTACTGCGTGGGTCATCCTACTGTTTCGGCGGGTCACGTTCACGTAGGCTGATGACGTATCCCTGAGCCGTGCAATATTACGGGCGCAGCCGCAGACGCATTCGAATATGTGTTGAACTTTACTGCGTGAGTCATCCTACTATTTCGGCGGGTCACGTTCACGTCGGCTGATGACGTATCCTTGAGCCGTGCAATATTACGGGCGCAGCCGCAGACGCATTCGAATATGTGTTGAACTTCACTGCGTGAGTCATCCTACTATTTCGGCGGGTCACGTTCACGTCGGCTGATGACGTATCCTTGAGCCCTGCAATATTACGGGCGCAGCCGCGGACGTATTCGAATATGTGTTGAACTTTACTGCGTGAGTCATCCTACTATTTCGGCGGGTCACGTTCACGTCGGCTGATGACGTATCCTTGAGCCCTGCGATATTACGGGCGCAGCCGCAGACGCATTCGAATATGTGTTGAACTTCATTGCGTGAGTCATCCTACTATTTCGGCGGGTCACGTTCACGTCGGCTGATGACGTATCCTTGAGCCCTGCAATATTACGGGCGCAGCCGCAGACGCATTCGATTATGTGTTGAACTTTACTGCGTGAGTCATCCTACTATTTCGGCGGGTCACGTTCACGTCGGCTGATGACGTATCCTTGAGCCGTGGAATATTACGGGCGAAGCCGCAGACGCATTCGAATATGTGTTGAACTTTACTGCGTGGGTCATCCTACTGTTTCGGCGGGTCACGTTCACGTAGGCTGATGACGTATCCCTGAACCGTGCAATATTACGGGCGCAGCCGCAGACGCATTCGAATATGTGTTGAACTTTACTGCGTGAGTCATCCTACTATTTCGGCGGGTCACGTTCACGTCGGCTGATGACGTATCCTTGAGCCCTGCAATATTACGGGCGCAGCCGCAGACACATTCGAATATGTGTTGAACTTTACTGCGTGAGTCATCCTATTATTTCATGTCAGCCACCACCAGGCTCACGTGCTGCAACGGGCTGTGACTCAACTTTGTCGGCTGCGTGTGCTGTGTGCGCTAAGGCATGAGAGACGGTTAGCAACGGGCGTTGAATGCCAGCAAAAATGACTCAAGAAATCCCTACCTAAAGGCTTGCGGCAGAAGATGCACCGACTCAACTCCTGGCACGCTACCCGGTTCGAGTCCCCGACTACACAACACTTGTAAGAGAAATATAGTTTGGAGAATCGGAAGGAACCTTGGTCAGCATAGTAAGAATTCCCAGCCTCTACTTGATCCTAATGCCCTCAAAAAAAAAAAAAATGTGGATTTTTTTCTTTTTTGTGTGGGAGTATTTGTTAAGAAATGTGACGAAATGCACTTCATCCTGATTGCATCGCGATACAAAGAAACATTCCAAATGTATTCCGATACAGGAATACAGATACTGGTGAAAAAATGTAGCGCGATACAGAAATACAAATTCGAAATGTATTTCTGAAATAATATCGCGATACATTTCTATCGCGATACTGCTTAACCCTGGTTACTGCCTAATATTGCGGAAGGCCCATTCTCTTCAGGCCCGTTCCCACAGTTGCGTTCGGAGCGGCCACTACGCTTACGAACGAATGCAACCGGTTGGAACGACGAGTTACCATAGCAACGAAGCGCCAAGCGGTCGTTTCGTCCGTGTTCGTTCGCAACGCAGGGAGTTGAGCCGGGCTGAACTTTTTCGTTACGTTCGGGACTGACCACAACGACAGACCAATCACAGGTCGAGGAGAGCTTGGTCGCGCGCGTTGCATGCCGGTCGTGCCGGGCTCCTTCTATCTGCGAACGTGGCGTCGGTGGTGATCGTCGACGTGGACGGCGTGGTGGAAGCTCCTCGTTCCCCGTAAAAGCGCTATCCTTGACTCTGAATTTTCGTCGTGTGTCGTTATGATAGCCGAGCACGCAGTGGCGTAGGCAAGGGGCGATTTCAAAAGTCAACCCCCCCCCCCCCCCCAAATGCCAAACCTACCCTCCCGCCGGCCCGCCGGCCCGCTTGCTTCCCTGCTCATGCAGTCGGTTTTGCACGGGGCATGGAGCGAAGGGGCGCTGACTATACTTGTATGCTTTCGGGAAAAGTGTTTGTGGTGTAGAGGATGCTCCCATAAATAAAATAGGCAATATTTTTCATTCATGTTTATTTGACGGGATGCGGAACTTGATCTCAGATATATAAAGAAACGGATATTTCGAAACATTTGTGGGTTGAAGGATGGCAATTTCAAGGCCAAGTATAACAAACTATCCTCACTGAAATACACAGTTCACTCAAAGCAATGCGAACATAATAAAACGAACATCTGGTTATAATATAGAACAATTTCAGTCATGTGTTAAATGATTTGTAAGAACAACTGCACTGTAAGTAACGGGTGACGCTGCGCTCACGCACACCTTGGGCACTGATCAGAATTACGTGCTTTCGACTAGAAATGAACACCAATAAAAAAGTAAGTGTGACTAGTTATTCTTGTTTCAGAAAGCAATGCTACAGGCTCTCGTGATCATCTCATATATCCCAAGCGCCTCCACATTAAGATGCAGCCGCCTGCGTTTACGATAAAGAATATCCGGGACGTCCTCCGCTTGAACTTCAATGTCGTGGTGAACATTCAAAAGCGCTAGACCGAGCAGTCGCTCATTCGAAGTGGACGCTTTCAGATATGTTTTCAACCGTCGTAGTGAAGAGAACAAGCGTTCAGCTCCCGCCGTAGTTACGCGCAGAGTCACTCTCGGAGAGACGATGGACATTGGCGGCGTGCGCGAACTACTGGGGGCGCTTCTCTAGCTATCATAACCATCGTTTGTGACGTCACGGGTAGGTCAGGCTGGGACAGGAAGCGGAAATCTTGGGTCCCTCGGCTTGTCAGCTCGCTTCATGCCCTGTTGGGGTAACGCGCGGCAAAGCCTGTTTTACGCGTTGTGTTTATTTGGTGAAGTGATATTTGTAGTAGGTAGGGCGGGGCAATTGATCGATTAACTTTCCGATTAATCGATTAAAGCTTTAATCGCGATCAAATTTTTAACAGGTTAATCGGTTTTTAGAGCGCAGCTCTTAGGCGCCCGTTTCCGGCTTGAGCGGGCGTCGGCGTCGCCGTCGCCGTCGCCGTCGCCGTCGGCGTAACCGCGCGGTGCATTATGGGTAAATTTTTCCTGAAGGAACCCGAGGTCCTCCCGAAGGACCTCGGGTTCCTTCGGGAAGACTCAGGAGGACTTCGGGTTCTTTCGGGAGGACCTCGGGAGGACCTCGGGTTCCTTCGGGAGGACCTCGGGAGGATCTCGGTTCCTTCGGGAGGACCTCGGGAGGACCTCGGGTTTCTTCGGGAGGACCTCGAGGACCTCGTCTTCGGAGGACCTCGCGAGGCCCTCGGGTTCCCTTCGGGAGGACCTCGGAGGCCCTCGGGTTCCTTCGGGAGGACCCTGGGGGGTCACGTGACCTCATCAATGATGATGACGATGACGATACGGATGCCGATGACGTCACTGGTGACGTCATCGGCATCCGTATGACGACACGGATGCCGATGACGCATGACGATACCGCATGATACGGATGCCGAACCGCATGACGATACGGATGCCGATGACGCCGATGACGTCACTGGTGACGTCATCGGCATCCGTATCGTCATCGTCATCATCATTGATGAGGTCACGTGACCCCCAGGGTCCTCCCGAAGGAACCCCTGGGGGTTCCTTCGGGAGGATCCCCCAGGGTCCTCCTTCGAAGGATCAGCGACGATGCCGATGCGGATGCCGATGACGTCATCGGTGACGTCACTGATGACGTCATCAGTGATGTCATCTGTGATGATGCCGATGACGCTGCGGATGCCGATGACGTCATCAGTGAAGTCACTGATGACGTCATCAGTGATGACAACGATGCGGATGCCGATGACGTCATCCGCATTGTCATCGTCATCATCACTGATGACGTCATCGTCACGTGACCTCCTCCGAGTCACGTGACCCCCCCCCCGAGAGCACGTAACCCCCCTCCCCCCCGAGGTCACGTGACCCCCCCCCCTTTCCGAGGTCATCTGACCCCCCAGTACCCTCCCTACTCCTCCTCAAGAGCTGCGCTCCTAATTCGGCGTTACAGGGAGTTGTAAACGGCTTTCATTTTTTAATCGGTACTCACAAAGAAGTAAAGTGGACGCACGGATGGCTCTATCGTGGACGACCTGCCCGAACTGGGGTGACTCTTCCCCCCCCTTAATGAAAACGCTGCGTGGCGTGTATCGGGTCGTCCTGTCCCGAGCGGTTTTCCGTTCGAACCAGGTCCTATGAGCAAGGTTCAATTCTCGCGCTTGCGAAGCGTCGCGTGCTCGAGGATATACATTACAGTCCTATCGAGGCCAGACGAACAAGCCGGGCCCGCAATTGATCCTCGCGCGACCGCGAAACTTGACGTGTTGAGGATCTATTACGCATCCTGCCCAGGCAAGACAAACAAGCAGAAAAACAAGCTGGAATGCTAACAACGACATGATTACTTGTTCCAGTATTCGGCCCGTAAAAATGAACGAGTTTACGAGTATGAAAGGCTATCTCGCTGGAAAGTTTGGGTGTAAACTCCAGTGGTGAAGTTTTTAACTCAAAGGAAGTCCACTGCATCATCTGCAACAGGCCGTTTTTGTACAGTGGAAACATAAGTTCGCTTCAGTATCTCCTATGAGCGAAGCACCCATGTACGGCGCTGCAGCAGGGACCATCCGCCAAAACGCAGACAATAATCAACGCCTTCTCATCGAGGCCCCTTTCTCTGAAAAAGAAGAAAGCATCGCCCAAGCCCTGACCTCTTCTTCCTGTCGGAGAATGTAAACAAACTTCTTTGTCTTCGGAGCTGGAGCAAAAATATGTCTTTGAATCGTTGAACTATATGTATCCTTAATTCTAAATGTCCTTTGCGCAGTTTAACAGGGAGTAAAATAGGTCTTCAAAGGAAAAACGAGTTGTTGCATTCTTTTTGATATATTATTTATAAAAATCAACGCAACCTATTAATCGATTAATTAATCGGTTAAAGGGTGGCGATTAATCGGGTTAAACTTTTAATCGACGCCCAGCCCTAGTAGTAGGACATTTTACAAAGCTTTAAACCGCATGTGGCACGCGTAGTGGTGCCAACAAAATACTTTTGGAGCTGAGGTGTCAAAGTGGTCGGATGGTGGTGTGCTGTTCTCTATCCCGTACAAAAAGCTGAACGAGAAAAATAGAATATACAACGCTGTGTCGCATTACAGCATCTACCACGGCGGATATTGTGTCTTTTTGTATTCTGATTCGGACAAAACAAAATTAAAAAAAGTCATCAGGAGATTAA